>KZ808665.1:88942-115865 GCA_000696205.2 Oncopeltus fasciatus | reverse complement strand
TCTAACTAACACCGTATTATGAATGCAAATTCTTTAATATCATGGTTGATGATATTTATATACATTTATAAAATATTTATTTTTTAACTTTCCGCCTCATATAATCCTCCCTATCTATAAAATATATTTTTTAATTAATAAAAAATTAGAGTACAGTTTTATTGCCCTAAACTTAATATTACGCCCGCTATATTGAAAAACTGATTCTACTCTTGCTTGACATTTCTAGTTGTCCCCACTCCCGTTCGTTTGATTTTGCTGTAAAACGGAATAAGCGTGTCCTTTTATGATGACCAACTTTTATTATGAAAAACAACTAACTGCAGCTTCTAGGTTGTAAAATTTAAATTTTGAATTTATCTGTTGGCTTGCTCGGCTACTGGCCAAATATATATATGTTTGTAAATGCCAATTATATGTGTCTCTTTACCTTCTTCCATGATAAGGAAGTAATGTAACTGCCTCGATGGTGCACTTCCTTCACTCTTCCTTACTAGGCAGTCTCTAACAAAGCTTGGTATTATGCTATATTCAAATATAATAACTTAATAATAATTAAACGTATCAAAGCATTCCTTTGTGACCAGATTTAATTAAAAATTTTTTTTAAATTTGAAAAATTACTAAAACGTAATGAATTGGCTTTCAGAACAACTTATATCTAAAAAATCTTTGCTGTTTGACTGGCCATCTTCGGAATTGTTGGTGTAGGAAAAATGCTGACTACTGGATTGGATGAAGGAATTGGAGTGTTTATTTGTGGAAGAATCTTTCATTTAGCAATGTTTGTCTCCAACGTGTTCAAATACAGAACAGTAATTACCAAGGTACTATTTCATTTATAAAATCATGTCATTTTTTTTTATAACCTTTATTTATATATTACATTTTGTTAAAAATAAATAAAAACATTTTGTAATTTGATAACAATAAATAATAGAAAATAAATTACTTTAATGAGAGTCACATGATGAGAGGAGGTGACCAGTGACATCACTCTCAAATTATTTACAGACTATGTCCCTAGGAGGTCGCGGGACCATCTTCGTTTGAGCCGACGGAAAGGGTTGTAGGGGTTGAAGTTGGAAGACAAGGTTTGTGCTAGTGGATTAGGATGGAATGGCAGTTTACTGTGGAAAAGGCTGAAGCGGGAAGAAATTAGACCCTGAACAAAAGGAATATTAAAATCGTGGTTAAGACAGGAATTGGCTACATAATAGGGAGCATTTTTCTTCCGCAAATAGAGCTAAGAGGGTACTTGAATGGGTAGGGATGTCAGCAGTGTACAGGATGAATAGGATAGGTCTAAGCACACTACCTTGAGAAACTCCCGCTTCCTTAATAATATGCATGTATGCAAGAAAAAAAAGTAAATAAAATGTCACTTTGCGGGGAAATTGGACCCATTGACCCCACTTCCAGAAAATTTAGGCGTCAATGCCCAAGAGGTCGCAAGGTCAAGATGACCTTTTGACGAAGATCGTTTTAGTCGTCGGGGAGGGTTGTAGGGATTTTAGTCCGACGGCAGGGATTGGGCGTATGGATTAGGGTCATATGGAAGCTTGCTGTGGAAGAGTGCGAATCGGGTAGAGATAAGATCTTGGACGAAAGGAATTCTATAGTCGTGATGTAGGGAATAGTTGGATACATAAAATGGAGTTTTAGAATTATTCTTAGAACCTTGGGTTGAGTGCAATATTGTAGCAATGTGTCAGGAAATATCCTGTTAAAATATATGATATATGTGTAGGTGTGTGTGTGTGTGTGTGTGTATGTATGTATGTATGTATTATAGGAAAGAAAAGCGAATAGATAACATACTGTCAGCCTCTTTTCCGGGTTCACTTCAATCATGCCTCTGAGAAGATTCTGGCAGTCAGGAGGGACGAAATGCGGTATGTGGAATACGCCCCTCTTCACTTTCTCCAACAGCTGTCGAAGGTTGTCGTCGTCGAAAGGGAGTGCTCCTACCAGGAGGGCGTAAAGGATCACTCCACAGGACCAGACGTCAGCCCTTCTTCCGTCATATTTCTCCCCCTAACAAAGAGTCAAAAGTCTTCATATATTGTTAAAATCCAAAAAGGCATAAATATTAGCTAAAATGTATATGTAGCAATTTTACTAATTAAAAAAATTATTAAATCATTTGAATATTTTTAATATGATAAATTTTAGCTATAGGTTTAATGATACAAAAAATAATAAACATGCGAACATGTCTCTCCTGAGCTCAGAAACTACTCTTAATGCACAACATAGCAAGGAGAGCAGCCGGGCGGTGGCTGGTAGGGGGGATCTGTCTCAAGGACTTAAAACTTTTTTTTAATTTTTAGTGCTAGCCTCCCTTTAAAATACTTAGGGTCATGGAGACAGGGAGAGATTTGAACCCGCAGCGTCAGGATTGCGAGACCCGCAGGGATCCCCTGAGCTACCCTGGCGCCCCGCACTTTATGGAATTTAACTAACCAAAGTTTTAATAAGTACCTTGTAGTAGGCATTAAATAATTTATGCTTTGCTATAGTTTTATTAACGTGTATTAAAAATAGTGATTGATAAAGAAGTTACTAGATGCGATATTATCAATACTTACATATTTACATATATAAAGAAAAGAAAATGTAAGTGAACTATAGTCCTTATAAAAGTATTTTCTATTAGAATAAATGATTAAAATAAAAATAGTTCCAGCTTAAGGCATTATTATTTGTATTCTTAACATGGAATAGTCATTGAACTAGAGGCAATTATAACCCTCTGTGGTTGCTATGCCTGGAAGAAAAAAAGAGAAAAAGAACAATATAAATAAATCATCTCATTATTGAGTCGAAGAAATGAAAAGTGAAAAAAAAAACTATTTAAATAACTCCGTGCTATGAATTAATTATTAAAGAAATTATATATAAATCTAACTAACACCAACTAAAATAAATGTACTGGTAATTCTTGCAATCGATCAATATTACATAAAATATCATCATGAATTATGCTCAGACTTACCCTAATGACTTCCGGGCAAGCATAGTGAGGTGAGCCACAGCTTGTCTCTAACATACTGCCACCGGGTTGGAGAGAGGCCATTCCAAAATCTGCTATTTTAATATTGTTTTTTTCGTCCAAAAGAAGGTTTTCAGGCTTCAAGTCCCTATGACTGAAAAATTCAACCGCTAAAATTAATGCCCTGGAAAGGGAAGATTCCTGCTTTTCAGAATTTTGAACTCTATATTGTAAACGGACAAACCTATTAGTCAGTTATTTGTATTGCGAGAATAAATACAATTTTAATCTATTTTTTTTAATTACACAATTCAAGTATTTTATGATAAAGAAGTTATCAAGTGCATTAGGACGGAGGCGTTATTTCTGGCATATATCGAAAGAACATAATATAAAGGAGAAAGTTATTTTAAAGTTTTATGAGAGATAATTAATTTTTATCACAAAAGTGACGAAAGAACTAAAATTTAACTCATGCGCTTATAAATTTACTTTTTTATTTAATTATTTTTTTATATTTTTCCAATCATTTAACTTAACTTTAGTTACATGTATTTTATAAATTGAATAGCAATTAAGTCTCTTTACCCTCTCTTATCAATGTAAAATATCTTTAGATGAAACACACAATCGCCATAATGCTTTCTACTGCATTAATTTGAATTTTGAACATAAAACACTTGTCTTTCCCACTGAATCTATATGAAATAAAATAGAAATAATTCTTGGGCATTATATGCGCAGAGTAAGGTAAAGAAGTGAGATAGTAGGTGAGACCCCTCATCTCTTTCTAACCTCCGCCCTCTGGAGGGCTCACAATTTTTGAAAAGTGGTATATTTCACTGGTGCATTCTTGCGTTTGTTGGTTGTATGTTTATTAATTTAAGGTTTAATTTTATTAAAAAAAAAAATTACTTTAAAATTTGAAAAAAAAAGAAGTAAATTCTCTTTCGTTATGACCTAAATTCTATACACTCTTTAAGATTATCATGTGAAGAAGAGGAAAGCGTGGTCAAAATGAAAAATTCTGCATAACTGACTTCAGGACAAAACCCCAACCATCTCTTAAATATTTTTAGATAATACATATTTAGTGCTGGAGAAATTTGTGACTTCTCCTTGACTTTAAGTAGTTACATAAGACTGTTCAACTCTTCAATATTATATAATAAAAGTATTCTAACAAATTAAAAATAAATTTAACCTTATAATTAAACACAATTTATAAATAATAATAATAATGTAAAAATTACTTAATTTATTCTTGTAGCTTGTTAACATTAGAATTCAATATAGATATAGTATTATGTAATAAATAAACATTTATAGCACGTTACCTTCATTAAGACAGATTCACTNTAAAAGAATATCCATTTTTTATTTCTTTGCATTTAAAATTTAATGAAATGTTGGTTATGTTATTTTTCAAAAGAAAAACCTAAATAAAACGAAAAAAAATTGAAGTAAAACATTATTTTACAATCGATAAATATTAATTGAAGTTATATTATCTTACCATATTGAATGACTATGACAGAAATCTAAAGCAGATATTATTTGTCGGAAAAATCTCCTTGCTTCCTTAGGGGTGAGCCGGCCTTTCTTAACTAAATAATCGAATAATTCACCCCCCGAAACATGCTCGAGGACTAGATATCTGAAAATTAAATTTACCAAATTTACAATTTAGCTTTTTAAACAACTAAAAAATTACATTTAATTAGAAAATAGGCTTACAAATATTTTTTATTTTCATAAACGTCCGATAAACCTAGAACATGTGGGTGGTCAATCAGTTTCATAATTGCTATTTCTCGTTCCACCTGAAACAAAATTTATATAAGTTCTTTATTTCTTCAAAAATAAATGTAATGAATTTACCTCACCTGACTTTTAACAATAAGAAATTCTTTCAAGGGTTTAGAATAAGAAATGAGAAAATAATTTCTACATTTAAGAAATGAGAGGGTATGTCAAATACTTGAAATTAAATATGCGTTCTTTATAAAATGTTATAGATTAAAATTTTATAAAATTAAATATTTCCCTTATTTTGTTCTCTGCACTTTTTACGTATCGCATATATAGCATAAATTTTATGATATTTTCTCCCTCTAAACCTCCTCTCTCCCTTGACCTGTTTTAGCCATTAACAAACTCGAATGAGTTGAATAACAGCTTGGAAAAAAAAAAAAAAAAAAANAAAATAGAAATAAAAATAAAAATTTGGAGGTAAATTTGTTGTTTGTCAAGTTTTATGGAGGGAGGATTAACAGAAATTCGGTCTTGGTTGTTGAACTATTGAAAATTAATTTTTAACCAAAAAAGTTTTATTTTAGGTAACGCTGCGCAATTTTTAAATTAATTTCAGGCTTTTATCAGGGCAAATTGGGTGATGGGGAGAGAGAGACTCATGCACAACAATGACTAAATATTCATATAAAACATAAAACCTTTTTTGGTTATAAATACGTTTTTAATTCTTCAACTACTAAGACCGAATTTCTCATAATCCTCTTTTTATTAAAAAAAAAAATTACTTTAAAATTTGAAAAAAAAAGAAGTAAATTCTCTTTCGTTATGACCTAAATTCTATACACTCTTTAAGATTATCATGTGAAGAAGAGGAAAGCGTGGTCAAAATGAAAAATCTTATAATGGTTTATAATGATTCCCTGTTAATATAAAAAGAAAGTTGAAAGATGTTAACTGGTTACAGGCCATATTTATAATTGACTTCCACAGCCACCAATAATGTAATTGTTAATTTTGTGTGCTAATTAACAATTGCAGAGTAAATATATATATATATGTTTCTATTATTCAAGTTATTAATTAGAACAATTATGGAATAAACTGCCATACTTAGAGTGATTTTAGAGGGAAGAGAATTTCATTGTGCAGGAGGAATTTTCTTATGACTCTTTGACAAAGGATATCACTATTGGAAAAGCTGCCATTCAGTTTTACTGGTCTTTTGTTGTCTGAAGCGAAGGATTTTCGTTCTTCTTTAGCGTCATCATCATCATCATCATCAGAGAACGGGGCTGTCTTTGATGATGCTTATTAACATGCTTGGAGGGAATGGAGCTCTAGCGCTTTGTGTTCGAAAGGTACCTTCACTATCTCTACACACTATTACCCGATAAAGATGGTCTCTGAGATTTATATAGGACAAGTAAATTTTTCTGCGGACGCTGCATTTAAGATAAACATAAGAAAAAGTAAATGTTTAATCTATCTTTATTAGTTAAAGTAAAAGTTTAGGTCCCTAAGGCTGTCTGTAGATCGTCCGTGAAAAGAGGGAGAGGTCATTAACAAGTGCATTAGGACGGAGGCGTTATTTCTGGCATAATATTCATTACAATAACTTAATATATAATTTAATAATATATTATATAGCAATAATATATACAATTTTTGGTTGATAAATTATTTATTCGAATAAAGAAACTGAAGCAAATTGACCCTATAACCCTCGTAATGGTAGGCTACAGGACATAAGAAAGTAAGTTTGTAATATATTTTTTATGTATTTTATCAGTTAATAAACTACTTTATCCTTTGGCTCGTTCCATTAATGAGCTCATTTAACAGTTCGAAAAAAAAAAAACATTATCAATTTTTTTGTTTGTGTTAATATTTAACATGGTTGGTGGTTGGTTGACCGTTAAATATTATGCTGTTGAAATTAGTCAGGGTTTCGGCTAGGAACTAAAAAAATGAAATACTACAAAATATTGAGTAATTATTTTATTATTGCCAACGTTTGGACTTGTAAATCATCATCAGGGCGATAATGATATATGGTGAGATCTCTCTATACATCATTATTGCCTTGATGATGACTTACAGGTTAAGTCGAAATGTTGGCAATAATAAAATAATTACCCAACAATTATGGAGTATTTTATTTTTCTAATTCCTAGCCGAAACCCTGACTAATTTCCTTAGCATTAGCATTTAATATATAATTCTAATTCATAGTCTTTGTATTGATAAATAATATCAATATAAAAGCACTTCACATGTGTGATATGCATTTAATAATTATCATATTTTAACCAAAAACAAATTTTTACGATTAGATTTTTTCCTGTATGAATAATATTAAATTATGTTTATTTTGAAATAAATGTTTGGTTGCTCCATTAATGTCAAAATTTTGAAGATTTTTCAATTTGGTCATTTTATTAAGCCGTTTTCTCCAAAGATTTTAGCCATCAGCGAACTCTTTCAGTGTTTTATTATAACAAGCTATTTTGGTTTCAAGAACAACACACACATATTTATTTTTTTAAGTTCTTCTAATTAAGTTCAGTGATAAATTTACGAAATTTTTCAAAAGAAGTCGCATACGATACTAACGCGAACAGCTAATGAGAGGGAATAGAATAAAAAATCTATCTGTCCCAGCCATGAATCGAACCTGGATCTCCTACTGTCCGGGCCGGTGCACTTGCCAGTTATGCTACCAGGACGCGTTAGTTGTCTCATTCTTTTCCCTCTACACTAGCAAGAGCCTAACCCACGAGAAAGGCGAGAACTTCGTCTTGTACTCGAAGGAGCTGACATTGTTAAGCTATTTTGTACCACAACCACAACCAATTTTTTTATTCTATTCCCTCTCATTAATTGTTTAAAATTTACGTGGGATAAAATACCACAACCAAATAAAATATTTATAACGCGAACAGCTTTTATTCCTTTTGAGAAATCTGCTAATTCATTTTCCTCTTATTTTACAATTTACACTTGGGTGTAAGAAACTTTTTCTGATAAGCAGAATGATGACATATGAATAATTCCAATATCTAATTATTAGATTCTTCAGTAAAACAATGGTATCTTTTTGAAATAAATTAATAAAGGGAATGGAATTGCTTAATGTTACTGATTTGCTTAAAAACCCCGAAATTATTAACATAATAAAGTAATTTATTACATTAAATTCTTTAAAGTTAAAATGGAGATGTTTTAATTGGGGTTCGGTCAGAAAGAATGCAAAATTTCTCATAACATGATATATTAAGCGACTGGGTTTCAATCCAAAATAGAAATAAAAATAAAAATTTGGAGGTAAATTTGTTGTTTGTCAAGTTTTATGGAGGGAGGATTAACAGAAATTCGGTCTTGGTTGTTGAACTATTGAAAATTAATTTTTAACCAAAAAAGTTTTATTTTAGGTAACGCTGCGCAATTTTTAAATTAATTTCAGGCTTTTATCAGGGCAAATTGGGTGATGGGGAGAGAGAGACTCATGCACAACAATGACTAAATATTCATATAAAACATAAAACCTTTTTTGGTTATAAATACGTTTTTAATTCTTCAACTACTAAGACCGAATTTCTCATAATCCTCTTTTTATTAAAAAAAAAAATTACTTTAAAATTTGAAAAAAAAAGAAGTAAATTCTCTTTCGTTATGACCTAAATTCTATACACTCTTTAAGATTATCATGTGAAGAAGAGGAAAGCGTGGTCAAAATGAAAAATTCTGCATAACTGACTTCAGGACAAAACCCCAACCATCTCTTAAATATTTTTAGATAATACATATTTAGTGCTGGAGAAATTTGTGACTTCTCCTTGACTTTAAGTAGTTACATAAGACTGTTCAACTCTTCAATATTATATAATAAAAGTATTCTAACAAATTAAAAATAAATTTAACCTTATAATTAAACACAATTTATAAATAATAATAATAATGTAAAAATTACTTAATTTATTCTTGTAGCTTGTTAACATTAGAATTCAATATAGATATAGTATTATGTAATAAATAAACATTTATAGCACGTTACCTTCATTAAGACAGATTCACTTAATTTTTCCCGATTGATTATTTTAATTGCAACTTTTTTGCTGGTTACGCAGTGAACCCCAAGCTTCACAAGTCCTGAAAAAAAAAATAATGGATTGTCAACACTTATTTAATATGGTTTTTGCAAATTGATAATAAAATTTTGAAAGAATAAACCACCGCAATTACATACTGAGTTTAAAACGAATTAATTAACTTCCGGAATACAATAAAACATCTTTTGACCAAGCGATCAAGATACATAACCGTCTAAATAAGAAGTATTAAAATATAATGGACATTATTTCAATAAAGTGAACTATTTTGGTATAATTTTGAAAAACATAAATAAACATTCATATTATGATTTGACATTATTAGTTAAACTTAAAAAAAAAAAAAGAAAAAAAGAAAAAAAAAGACTGAAACATTCAACTCCAGCGGAGTATACAAACTGACATGCACACGTAACCAGACGTACATAGGAGAAACATGACGAAATTCCAAAACGAGATTTGACGAACACGCACGATCATACAAGAAAAATAAACGAGACTCCAATTATGCAAACCATCTGCAAGACAACGGACACGACCTCACCGACATACAAACAACCATGACGTTGCTACATAAACAACAGAAGGGACGGAAGATGGACATCTTAGAAAACATGGAAATCTACAAAACAAGGACCACTGACAATAACATTATTAACGAACAACTCAACACACAATCTGACACAATATTTAGACCGCTACTATTACTAAAACGAATACACAAACCTAAACGAACGGACGATACACAAACCGACAACAACGAAAAAAGACATAAGACAGCATAATCCATAGGCAGACACTAGCAAACACAAACACATTTACAAAAAAATTTCGGAACACTTAGAACACCTCAACAAAGGAGATTACAACTAATCCCTGCCTCAACCAATACCTGGAATAATGGACTCTGGCCCTTATAACTCGCGCGTGTGACCGACCTTATCGCCGACACAGCGATCGTTACAGCTATACCTGACGCATCCGACTAACCCACAGAATACAAACGCAGTTGAATACAGACAGTGACAGTGAACGCATGTATTCGGCCACGAGGATGGACAGTGTCCGAAAGCGCTCGCCTACAGAAGATGGTTTGCAGAAGACGGATAATAGAAGGTATGATAGTTCTATAAGGTGATAACAGTGGGTGGGGGAGCAACAGGAAATTTACTAAAAAGTAAGCCATCACCGTTCAGTTCCCTTAAAGTATTATCAATCCATCCCTTTGTTTCAGAATCCTTTATTATCTAATCGTAGACAGATTATTCTAGAGCGTAAGAGGAAGATGAAAGGTCTCGAAGTCACCTTTAATTTTGTTAACAGGTCTGTACCAAAGGCTCTGTGACTAGTCCCAAACCTGTACGGTGAGATGTGCAGTTACCTGAGCTTTTTGAATAACAGTTTCATAGTTTTGAGGCAAAACTTATGACAAAAATAACTTTACATTTAGTATTTTTTTGCTCTGCTAATTGGAAAAGTAAAACTTCAAGTTCAAATGGAGAGTATTTGACTGTAGAGATTATTAGTAGATGTTTTTTGTTGGGGTTTGGTCAGGGTTGATCCAAAAAATGTTATTTAAGGATTGTGTATTTTTTTATTTATTTACTGGCAGTTATGAAAATTTTATCCAGGTGGCACGATGTCCCCTCTCGCCTTCATGATAGCCATGAAGATTGCTTACAATGCAAGCCGAAGCTTCGCCAGATAATTAAAAAATACACATTTCTTAAATCGTATTTTTTTAATCCCCCCCCCCCCCCAAACCAAAAAAACCACTTTTAGGGGCTTTTAACATTTTAATAACTTTTAACCCGCTTTCCCATTTTAAAAAATGTCTTCAAGCAGAAGATTTCTCATGTTTACATTATGGATGGTTCAGATGAGACTAAATGACTAATATGATCTTTAAAAGAAGAGAGAAAAAGATAAGATCACTAAGCTTGGTTGTGCCTATTTTGGAGGGAAGAGTGAAAGAAAAGTTCATAGTTACATTCTTATATATCTTAGAAAAAAAATTTCATATCATATTAGAAATTTTACAGAGCATACATATTAGAAACTATATTTCGGCTTGATAAGAAAAATATTAAATATCGAATATGATTTCCCTTTCTTTTTTTTTCTTTCTTTTTCGGACCCTTGAACTAGAAACTAAGTAAAATTGGATCTTAAGCTCTAAAATTTTTTTTTTTGGGTGATTATTTCAAATACTAAGACTATAAATAATAATAGATATTTAACAAATAAGATAGAAATCGAAGGGGTTTCAACTGCAGATGTGAGGGTTTTGAAGGAATGTTAAGACAACAAGGTTCTAGCTGAGTTATTGATGGTAAAGAGGACTCAGTCTGGTCCTTAATGGGATTGCCAGGGCGCTGTGGAATAAATCTCCTCCTATGTAGGATTTATGTAGGATTCATAAATCCTATATTTATATTTCTCCGGAAGGTCCTCGAAGGGAGGACAAGTTTGGTCGAGCCAAAATTCACAAGGAACTGCACAACTTCTTCTAAATATACAAACACGAGCCGAAGGTATTTAATAAATTTCAGCTTAAGAAACTATAAATATTTTACTGAGACAACTAATATAATTCCTGTCTTTTCTGCCTGTCTAGAGGACTGGCATTTATAAAACAGATTCTTCAATACTAAATGACTCTGATGTTATAGACAACAATATATCTTAAATTGAGATATATTTGTGTCTCAGAGTTTTAAATATAAATTCTCCTTATTTTCTAGTCGTGTTATAAGAACTTAATAATGCAAGGGAACAGAATAAAAAATGTAACTGACCCAGCCAGGGCTCGAACCTAGATCTCCTGCTTTCTGGGTAAGCGCGTTATCCAATTACGGTACCGGGAGAGACAGATAACTTATTAAATTCCTGTATTTAATAACTTATCTGGCTAGTCTCGGTTGCGTAAATGGCTAACGCGCTTGTCCTGGTAGCAGGAGATCCAGGTTCGTGCACTGGCTGAGACATTTACATTTTTTGTTCTATTCCCTTGCATTAAATGGTTATAATTTACGTGGGATTAAATACCACAATAAAATTAATATTTATATATTAATAGATTCCGTGCATTCAAACACATTATTTTAATTTATTAAGTTATTAATTATTATAAAGTTATTTTTTAAAATAATTTTTTGTATTTTGTATTGGAAAAAAAACTTCTTTCTATATTAATCTAAAACTTAGTTCAGTATCTAATACAAGCATTTTTAACTTTTTAAATTTATTTTTATTTTGCTGTGGCATTAGTAAGTTTCAGTTGTACGTAATATACTCAGTGTCCTTTATTCCCGTAGATATCAAAGCTGTTTATATAAAATAAAAAAAAGTTTTCTTTATTAAATTAACCCATTATAATAGCAGTTCCTTCCCACATAGATGTGAATGAGTGGGGGGCTTTTTGGCCAGAATTTCCCTGAAGTCATTGATAAGCTCTTGGAAATTTAACGGCCAGCCCAGAGAACCCTTTGAGATATAACTTAGGATTTGTTGAGAAATACACCTCACCTAGGATCTGAGATTCCTTACTAAAATATAAATTATATAAGAAGGTCAGCACCAAAAAAGATAAAGAAAATATATTTAGTAATTTTGTGATAATATCTATGAAAAAATATAATCACCATTAATTAATTAGGACCAATAAGTGTTGTAGGTAATTGCCTATGGATAGATGTAAGAGCCAATCTGATAAGACGTGTGCATGATCAAAAGTGAGGTCATTTAAAGTTGTTCAAAATGATGGAGGGAATATGTGTTTTACATATGAAGATATCAGGAACATACTTAGCACCAGTAGACCAGTAGGCAAGAGAGAATGGATTTGAAGTGGAGAGAGTAAGAGAGGAATCACCATGCTGCAGAGCAAGGGAGTAGGTCGTTCCCGAGCCCTTCTGCACGTGTTTCGCAATATTGTCTCCGCGAGAGAGGAAACGGGGACATCAAGATTTAAAGTATTCTTGGAACTAACATGAGGAAATAGAATTTGGAGGGGATATACACCGAAGAAAGAATAATTAGAGAAGTGGGAGCATGGTTAGGCACTGAAGTGAACTGAAGGTAACCTGCAGGAGTTGAGAATACTTCAAGATGGGCAATTGTATCTTGGGATACAACTATCAGAATGATCAGTGCAGTGAACCATGTGTTTTGTTTGTTGAGTTGGTTTTCGAGACTCAATTTGAGTTATATTGTATTTGCTTGAATGTCTTTCAGCTTTCTAAATGTGAACGGTGAAGAATTTTGGAGAGGAAGTATTCGTTTTAAGGTAAAATGTTGGAGTTGTTTGAATCGTGAAGTATTCAAATTGCTTATAAAAGGAGTAAGGAGGGCGGGGAATTTTGAGAAAATTTAGCTGGAGCTTGGTTTTTAGAGATCATGAAATGTGAAAGGACGAAAATAATGGGAGATCATTCGCTCCCTCCTGGGAGGTAGGTATTTCTGTCTGAGCTGTTCCTGTTGAGTGATTTGCACGGGAATAAGAATATTTTAGATCCAGTTCAGTGGAGTTAAGTCCTCTACTAAGGAGTCGATGAGGTCTTCTGACTGGTGGCACTAAGACTTATTTATGCGTGAGCTGGGCCCCCTGCTTCAAATCCTTACACAACTAAGAACCTTAATAATTGACAAGAAGATTTTTTGGCATAGGGCACAAGCAGGTGGTGTAGACTAATGAGGATCTGACAGTCCATTGTGGGTTGCGTCTTTCCTCACTTGACACATACGGCCAAACCCACAATACCATTTCGTACGGACATACTTCCGGCATTGGAATTTTCTTGCGATGGTAGGTGTTTTCTACTTTTTTTTTGTTATTACAATTACTCCTTCCATGTTGATCATGGTTTTAAGGACTCTACAATGATTATGGGTAGAGGCGTTTTTACAGGTGCATACTTGCCAAACCTGTTTACCATGACACTGGTAGCATATGTACTTTGAATCCAAGATCAATTAGCTCAATTAATCAAGGACAGTTCGCACCTCTTCAAGTTGGTGTGCGCCACTTCACTCTTTGGTGTCTTTGAAATGTGTTTGATGAGAAGATGGGAGATGGTTTAACCATTAATTCCCTCTCTTGTTATTTGCTGAAGCGGGTTATGGTTTGTGAACCTGGATGAGTTTTCATTTTCCCTTTCGATCGTGATTTCATGTCGTTGTTCTTAACCTTGGAAAGAGTCATGTTTTCTATCTCCTTCAGCTAGTTGATGATAATAATTGCCACCCAAGGCACAGCATTAGTTCATAATGAAAAATAAATTCGAACTTTGGTCTCTGACTAAGCTCTTTAGTCCTTCCCCGTATTCAATTTCTAATTAATGGCTGATCCTCGTGACTTATTTCACTGAAATTGCCATAAAAAAAAACCCTTCTTTACTTTATTAAGAGGATTTCAAACAACTCAAGCGAAGCATTATTCAGAAGCTCTACTTACAATAATTTACAGTCAGATATTATTATTTTAAAGTTGCTAACGCACGGAAAAACTGGGCCGATTAAATAAATAATTGTCACGTTCTTACAAACTATCATTAAGCATGGAAATTTTTCTAGCCTTGTCCTTAAATTTGAATATAAATTAATGTAATAAATGATTTTATTTATTATTTGGATGCATCTCACACACACACCATTATATAAGCAATGTATATATTCAAATGTGATGTTTTAAGTCGCTTTAATTGCAAACTGTGTTGCACTCCTGAGGCTCAAATTTGCCTCGACATTGTTTTCATTGTGGAGCATAGTTAAAGAAGAAATAAGATAGAACTGAAAGTAATTTAGCAGGACCTATTGTCTCCGATAGCCCAATACTCTTTAGCGTCTTAATAATTTAGACAATTCACCTGAATTTATCTGTCGAAAGATTTAAGAGACTTTTATTTGTCGATGAAGAGAAGTCCCTTACAGCTCCATATAATGGCACCAGGGGCTCTATTGTCAAGATGAATCCGAACAAGATAATAGATTTTTATTAATCGAGCTTAAGGCCGGATTGTGGGTTTCCATATTAGGCCAAAATATGAAGGACGGTCTTTATATTTTTCGCTCTTTCATGTTCTGCACTAGTGGGCCATCTTCAGGGGTTCTGTGCTATTGATGTTACTCCCAGTGGGTGCTGGCTCCTACACGGATCATTGTGTACCTCTAAATAACATTTAATGTGAAATGTTATGAACTTTCCGCGTAACCTAAGAATTCTTGTTTGATCATAAGACTTTATTGTAGCAGAAATGTTTACCAAATAATCCCCGACTAATACCGGACGTCCTTAGCCCTTTTCACCCCTTTCCCAAGCCTAAAGGAAATTTAGATCTGTTAAATCAGACAATGGTATACACTATTGACTTTCTATACAGACCCTACGATACATTTTGCATGTTGCAGACGACCCAGATGAGAGAGCGAGAAGCCCAGCTCGTTTTCAAGAAGAAAGCTCATATCCCGACTAGAAACAGTAAATCATAAATTATTTATGTTTTGTAAACTTATATTACTCTTATTAACCTAGTGAATTTTGAATGACTTCATACCTGGAACATATTAAAGCCGCGTGTAACCGAATGTGTCCCGTTATGTTTAAATTCGGATCATTCCTCGGCAGTGGCCCGAACTAATGCCAGAATTTGAGAAGTCACGATAAGATTGTATCAAAGTCTGTTAAAAGTTTTAGGTTTCCAATACCTACCACTCGGCTGTATACGATCCAACTAGAACTAGCACTGCATTACATGGATCGAAATAAGTTTTGGTGGCAACTATAAAATAAGGAATTGAGATTCCGTGTCAGAAAGACAGGACTGCAGGTATACCATGATTCCGTGTCAGAAAGACAGGACTGCAAGTACACCATGATTCCGTGTCAGAAAGACAGGACTGCAGGTACACCATGATTCCGTGTCAGAAAGACAGGACTGCAAGTACACCATGGTTCTGAGTGTCAGTAAGTGAAAGACTTATTCATCATCCTGTAATTTGCAATATTTTTCGTAATAATACGAATTGCGAGACTCTTACTGTTCTTGTAGCATTTCCATTGATTTGAATTCAAATGATAAGTTTAATCCAATCATACCCAAAAATTTTTAAGGTTTTCTTGTAGAGTGAGAGTCTACAAGAAGCAAATCAAATTTATTTGACAAGCGTTGTTTTATCACATATTAATTCATAATTAATCCAGGGTAAAATTTCAAGCGTTGCACTATAAACTAGTGAACTGTTAAATTAAAATTGTAATTTTCGTTCATAATAAGTTTGATGTAATTTAAGAGATTCAGTTATGGATTAAAACTTTAAAATATATATTGTTTTGTGACTGTAGCTTTCAGTTTTATCTTACTGTTCTAAAATCCCCATTCCACGTTCTATGCCTTCCCATTCTTCCTCCAACCCACCCCCCCTCCAACACTCATAATCATCCCCCACGCCTTCTACAGAGAAACTAGAGAAAAAGCCGTGTTCTAAAAATGAGAAAAAATAATAATAATAATGATAATAGTAAAGATTTAGGTGAACCTATGGGTGAACCTATGTATAATACATAAATACTTAAGATAACAGATTATGATATGAACTCAAAATCTATTCACTCAATGTTTGAATATATTTGAAGCTTAAGTAAAGACATTATTAATTTAAAAAATAATTTTTCTTATATTTCTAAAATAAAACAATTTTTTTTTTAAAAGTTGTTAATAGAATAAAATTAATTAGAAAAGGGAGAAAGATAATAAATTTATCTTGCTCATTTATGGTTTAACTTAAAATTTAAGTATTTCATAAGTGATTTTTATTTACCAGGAACAAAATACAAATAAAAACTATAAGTAAGAGTGAATAGAAACAATATAATAACTTCTTGTAAATTGTATATAATTAGATTTTCACAAAATAGATTAAAATCAGTTCATTAGTTACTTATTCTAAAATCTTTTTTACGGATCAAAACACGTGGTTAAGAAGAATAGAAGGTTACATACATTTAAATATCAAACTATATATCTTGTCTTAATATAAATACCTTGCTTAATTAATGTAAAATAACTCATTACCAAATTAAGATGTAAAGGTATAAAAGCCTCTCTGTTGCAATATAACACCAATGAAATATTATCCAAGTATGAAGTATTAAAAATATAAAACCTTGAAATATAGTCTAAAAATATTATGTCCACTAAACCCCATATAAATAAATAAAGGCAAAAATTAAATTCAGTGTAAAGAATTATAAAATAAATAGGAATGAATATTTGGTCAAAGGAAAACCGAGGAAAGATATGTTAAATAATCTATTAACAAATTTACTAGGGCCTTACCTACTAGCTAGAGACTTTTATTTTTATTGTACACTTGTCTTTCTTCTAGCAAGGCAAGACTCTAATTCAAGATGAATCATATAGTGTACAATACAGGTAGAAGTCTCTAGCTAGTAGGTAAGGCTCTAGTAAATTTGTTAATAGATTATTTAAAATTTCTTCAGCTATTAAACAAAATTATAGATAACACACATTCTATTTTACTAAATGACAGATCCCCTACTTATTTTATTCCCGCTCATGGCCCAAAAATTAGTTTAAACCTTTACTAGTAAAAAGGTCCAACTTAGTATCCTATTAGTGCATCCATACAAGTAACTTTTAAGTATATCCTATTCTATAGATCCTTCTTTTTGTGTAGTCAGTAATTGAGGATCTACACAATAGTGAACATCTCACTATTGAAAATGTTTTTATATACAAGGAACCATTGATATTCAACGTAGGTGACTGATTGGGAATAAGTTTTCAAGTTTATGCCAGTTCCATACATGGGTAGGCATAAACTTGAACATATATACATATATACATCATTCATAGATTCAATTATATTCTAAAATCCTTTTTACGTATCAAACACGTGGTTAAGAAGAATAGAAAGCTACATACGTTTAAATATCAAGCTAAATCTTGTCTTAATATAAATACCTTGCTTAATTAATGTAAGATAAATCTTATGAATTAATAGCAGATCAAATAATTGATTCTTAAAACCGCAGCATTCCCACAGCAAAAACTAATACACTTGTAGGTAAAAATCGGCGTGGTCTTAATAAGTGAAGTTGAAAGTTCAGCTAACTGCATCTAACTTAAGACTTATGTCTCCAGAGAGAACATTAATACTTAAAAAGAAACAATCGTTACAATGTATTGTTTCAAGTATTAAAAATAAGGTAAAAATATAGTACAAAATATAGCAAACAAAACAAAATGCATCCTGTTCTCCATAAAAAGGAATCCTAGCCCACCTCCTAAATTAATTCTCAACGGTCAAAATATTACTTTTACAAATGAAACCAAATTTCTAGGTGTTACAGTTGATGAAAGATTATCATGGCTAAGCCATATCAAAAATGTTAAAGAGGAATGCTGCAAAAGATTAAACCTCCTAAAAGTTCTTTCGAAAACATCATGGGGAGCAGATAGGAAATCTCTTATCATGATATTTAAAAGCCTCATAATATCTAAAATAGACTATGGCAGCATGATCAGCTAGACAAACCCATCTCATGTACCTGGACACGATTAACCACTCGGAAATCCACCTAGCTACAGGTGCCTTCAGGACCAGCCCTGTCATGAGCCTCTACTCCGAATCTGGAGTTCCTCCACTGTCCATTCGCCGAAAACTGCTATCNATTTCTAGGTGTTACAGTTGATGAAAGATTATCATGGCTAAGCCATATCAAAAATGTTAAAGAGGAATGCTGCAAAAGATTAAACCTTCTAAAAGTTCTTTCAAAAACATCATGGGGAGCAGATAGGAAATCTCTTCCATGATATTTAAAAGCATGGCAGCATGATCTACTCCTCAGCTTGACAAACCCATCTCAAGTACCTGGACACGATTAACCACTAGGGAATCCGCCTAGCTACAGGTGCCTTCAGGACCAGCCCTGTCACGAGCCTCTACTCTGAATCTGGAGTTCCTCCACTTTTCATTCGCCGAAAACTGCTATCCAGCTTCTACTTAGTAGCTAAATTACTTTACCAACCAACGAACACAGCTTACAACTACATATTCGAGCCCAAATATCTTCCATTATATCAACAAAACCCACAACGCTTAGCCCCATTAGCGATCCGACAGAGGAGCATGATCTCCTCTGTCCCAACAGTAAACATACAGGAACACGAAACAGAAGAACCCACGTGGAAAAAAAAATTCCCCATAATTGACCTACGATTAACAAATCTCAACAAAAATTACACCAAAAGCGAAAAACTAGGAAAAGTAAATGAAGTTATACAATTTTTCTTCACAGATGGCTCAAAACAAGAGGACAATGTAGGCCTAGCAGTAGACTTTAAAGACCTCAAAATGCTGCACAAACTTCCACCTACGGCTTCAATCTTCACGGCTGAAATGCAAGCACTATGCTTAGCTCTATATCATGGTATTACATCAGACAAAAAAGACTATATCATATGCTCCGACTCGCTCTCTTCTCTAAAAAGTATAAAAAATGATAAAAATCAAGGTATCCTACAAAAAAAAAAAATTCTTTCATTATATTCGCCTCCTTGAACAGCAGGACAAAACAATAACACTCCTGTGGGTTCCATCAAACACAGGTATAAGGAGAAACGAGATGGCTGATAATGCAGCTAAAGAAGCAGCCCTTAAGGACACCCCACCCACGAACATTGTAGAACCAGAGATGTCAATTCTTAAAAGAAAAATTTATTTGGACTGGAACACTCTCTGGAAGTCCGAATCGACCAACAATAAACTGCGAAGAATTAAGAACACCACCAAGGAGTGGTCCACATCGAACCGGGAGAACAAAAGAGAAGAAGTCGTACTAACCAGACTTAGAATAGGTCACACCGATCTTACCCACATGCATCTAATCACTAAAGATCAACCGCCAATATGCCCTAAATGTAGCTCTCAAATGAGCGTTCAACATTTCATCGAGGAATGCCTATATTACACTAATCTATTTACATGTAAAAACCTCCCAAGACAACTGTCGGCATCCCTGGCAAACCATGAATCCAATGTAGCCAAACTTATGTGCATTTTAAGAGAAACAGGCATATATGAAACAATGTAATTAACCCAACAGTCAGGGCTTAATAACCATGATGTTGATCGCCCTATAACCTGATCCTAATCCTTATCCCAGTACAAAATAAAATTATAAGCTTATGTATTAGGGCGAGTGATAGACTGGCTTGGATCTTATTGAACTTCATCCATGACAATCAGTGGGGATTTAGAAGAAAATCTAATTATACATTAGATCATCTAATAACGCTTGCCATGTAATGTGATAAATTACATAGCAAGGAGTCTTTGGAATTTTCTGTGACATCCAACAAGCCAATGTTAGAAAATGGCGTCATCTCATTTCAGGTCAACTAGGCATCTGGGGCTTCAAAGAAAATTGTCTTCTTTTCATCGCCATTATTTTTAAAAAAATGTTTGTAAAAGTAATAATTTGATGAGTAGGATCTTTGAGTTTGAGACCGATGTTACTATGAGAAGTAATTTGTTTTCCTAATGGATTCGAAATAAATAATGTAGCAGCTTACTTACCAACACATATTAAAAGGGGTTTGTTGATGATTTGTACACATGAAAAAAGATGTTTGTCAGTATAGTACAAAGTACACATTCAAAAATATTACAAATGCAGGAGAAATACTGATAAATCGCATATAGAAAACAACTGCATTCCTTTTTTTTAAAGAAGAGACTACCGAGTATACCACAAAATCTTCAACTCAATGAGTGTCAAATTATCGATTCATGAAATAGGTAAAATTCTTACTGTTCATATTCCATAGGATGCTTCCATTATTACTGCAAAAACACTTTGGCAAAAAATATTTCCAAAAACTGTCTGGTGTGAAACGGGGCGCGGATAGATTATGTACGCTAAAAGTATACTTTGCTTTGATACAATCTGGGAAAGACTACTACGGCAGTTATATATGGCTCTGCAAACCAACGGTATCTCAGTAATTTAGACTCTCAGCATTATTCAGGGGTAAGACCATGTAACAGGAGCGTTTATAATTAGCCCCGTGATTTGCGTGTAGATAGGACAACCTCCTTTTTTTATTATCCTGGAAAATTCAGAATCCAAATATAGAGGAGCGAAACTCGCTCACATTTTCAAAAATCCTGCATATCACTCTGATTTTATTACAAGACAGAAAAATTAGACTCCCTCAATCATTAGGCACTTAAACATAGATTAGGGAAAAAATTCAACCGCAAAAAATAATGAATAATAACCCACCACGGGCTATCGGTAAACCCAAAGTAGATTTGTCTAAAAAGCAAAATTATATCAGATTCTTTTGCATTAAAAAGGAAGATTTTAGAAATATTTATGAGGGGCGCCGGGATAGCTCAGGGGATCCGTACGGGTCTCGCAATCCTGACGCCGCGGGTTCAAATCCCGCCCAGGTCAATCTTTTATTTATANTGGACCATGGACCCTAAGACATGGGGCCACTCTTGCACACCCTCGCACCTGGTGGTGGCTAGCTCAACTCCTTTAAATTTTTGGGTTATGCTCGTAACACCCTTGTTTAGGCTCTATAAGTGTAAATTTCCAAGTTTTCATACACCTGAAATAAAAAAAATGTCTCAACAGTGAGATATTATTATAATAAAAGAGTAATATATACATCCCTGATAAAATATTGTATACGGATGGATCCTGGAATAATTGAAATGACTTCCTCCAGAAGTTAGAAAAGGCTAAAAAGGGGGGGGGGTGATTACAAGTGTTGGAGGGGCGGGAGGGGTTGGAGGAAGAAAGGGAGGTTACGGGAGAGGAAGTGGGAGTTTTAAAACAGCAAAAGAAAAACGGAAGCGATAGCTGTATTCTCTCAAAGCATTATATATTTTCAATAACCCATAATTGAACCCCTTAAATTGCAGTTCCTTAAATTGAAAGAACAGAAATATCCGAAATTCCAATTTTAATTTCAACAGTTTTTACGATAATGCTGATTATAATAACAGATAACAATTTTTTTAAAGTAAATTTAAACCAATATTCAGAATGTAAGCTGAAAATACTTTCAGTTTCCCATAGTTTCAACAAATTGCTCTTTTCGTATTTTTTGGAACGCTCCCTATCAGCCCTTGTACCAAATCTCCCACCAGCAACTTGACTCACGTTGCTGTCAGATGTCGCTCATCTGATATACTTGACGCAGTTTTGAGAATACTAGTTGACCTTGGTCCAGAATTGGGCAGAACGAAATAAATTATATCCAAACACTAAGAAGTCTCAGGGTACAGTTGTCGGCTCCCACAGGCTCTTCAATTCCCTCCCCGCCCTGATCGTTATAAGTCCTTCCATCCAATTTTTACACTTCGTGCCGCAACCTCGGACTCATTCTTGACCAATCTTGGAAGGTCCATATTTCCCAAAGAACCACTTCTACTACTAGTAGAGGAGTTCTCCACTCCTTCCTCCCGTTTTCTACTCGAAAACTCCTGATATCCTCCCTCATCCTGCCGCACTCTGACTTGGGTGTGTGGTTTACGATAGTCTCTGTCAGTCTGATGCATGCACATACAGCGTCTCATGAACTGTTGCCTTTAGAATCCTTCAGGATATCGTTAGGATAATAGTCGCTATTCCCAATAAAATCATCTATTATCTTCTTACCGGAATCTGTATTTCCTTGGTAACTTCTCTTCCAAATAATCTCCTCTCAAAAACCCTACTAGATCATTGACCTCTTCCAATTTAAAACATCCGTCCTATCCCGCCACATCCGGTCTCGTGCTTTTGACCTCTACTTCCCCTTTCCACATATCCGCATTCATTGACCGTTCCTTTCAGGTTAGAGCATCCACGTCCTGCAACTCCCTTTCTTCTTTTATCCGCCGTTACTCTTCCTTTAAAGCTTTCATGTTCCGCCATTTTGGACTCCTCCTATCCCTTCAGAAGCAATCCTAAGCTCATTTTCCTCTCATTCTTCCTTTCTCAGTTTCATTATTATTATTGTTGTTGTTGTTGTTGTTCTTATTACTTGTATTAGGCATTATTACTATTACAACTTTATTGTATTTTAAGCAGTTTTGAAATTATTATTTTCTCTTAGTTCAACATTGTCGTTCTTTCTGCTCTCCTATATCTCTCTACACTACGAGTTTGTAGCAAAATGTATTTAGTTTTATTTGTGTTGTTGTACATATCTGTAATTATTTTGAAAGTGACTTTATTTTTACTTGTACTTCTTACACTATTTATTTTAATTTCAGCTTATTTTTATTTATTTTTGTGGTGTCATTGGTCACCTTCTCTTCTCATCCGATTGTCATTATTTTAATTTTTAAATTGCTAGCCTATACTTTAAATACTGCAACCTGTTACGTTCAATTTATTCTTAAGGGACACTGTTTCCCAGGATAATAAATTAAATTTTTATTTTTTTCCTTTTAATCTACACTGCAGAACTATGTGCCATAGATCAAGCATTATACAACTGCATTTTCTCTCATAGCAACATTTTTTTAATATGCTCATATTGAAAGTATGCTTTACTGAGCCTAAGAACAGCGAGAATGGTTTGATTCTAAAGTTCAAATATCCAATAGCTTTATAGAAAGTTAAGGCAAATAATTATCATTTATATGGACTCCAAGCCATGTAAATATTGCCACTAAGATTTTTAAAACCAGCCATTCTAACCTTGACGAAAAATACATCTGTGATTAGGTGGGATAACTGAGATGTAGCTAACTCATTGTGGTCACGTATCCATGATGTGTGGAGTGACTTGTGACAGAATTTTCCCTTGAACAAGCTTAAGGAAATCAATTGATGACAGGGAATGGAGATCAAATAGACGTAGCACTCGCATACATATCTGGTAAAGCGTAAACCCATCCCAATGTTATGAGTGGAATACAATTTTGAAAACTGTTGAAACTATTACCACATCCTACGAAAATATGAAATCCCTAAAAATGTCAAAGAACTGATAGAAAATACCGAAAGCGTCATAAAAAAAGAAAAAGAAAAAGTATTCCAGTTTTTGGAGGAATCGAGATGAATCGATGAAAAGACAATTCAAACATTTTTTTTTTGTATATTATATAATTAATAGTGTATATATTAATATGCATGATGATAACATGGAATTAAGAGACAAAATATGTGCATATTGTTAGGTTATGTGAGAGCCGTGAAGGCGATGGAGGAATTCTTGAGCATATATAGGGTGGTTAGGGATGGTTAGGGACACGGGGCTGGCGTCCTGGCATAATTCCCTCAGAGATCGGAGGATCTGGTAGTATGGACCATGGACCCTAAGACATGGGGCCACTCTTGCACACCCTCGCACCTGGTGGTGGCTAGCTCAACTCCTTTAAATTTTTGGGTTATGCTCGTAACACCCTTGTTTAGGCTCTATAAGTGTAAATTTCCAAGTTTTCATACACCTGAAATAAAAAAAATGTCTCAACAGTGAGATATTATTATAATAAAAGAGTAATATATACATCCCTGCACATACCATATGGATCTCATAGTGTCATCTGCTTTTTCTTTCTAATATTCTTCTTTTAATAAACCCTCATGCGAAATTTTAAAATCGGACTGAGGGTTACCTGAATTTCAAAATATTTTTATACAAATTTAATCTTAACAACACAACATCTTAACAAAATTTAAATTATTTGCAGTTGTAATTATTAGATAGACTTGTGGAATTTTTCCATGTATGCATTTTAATAAAGACAAATCTTTACGCGAAATTAAAAATTGTAAAGAAAAATCTTGACTAAAAGACGAGAAATTTGCTTTGTTTGCCGAGTAGCTTGAAAATCTCGAGTACTAGAAGGGTATTTATCCAATATGAAAGTTAAACTAGCAAAGATAGTAAGTGACACAATCATCTATAGTCCTTGGTTGACCAGGACAGAATAACAATATGTAAGGGTATGACTACGCAGTTCTCACAAAAAAAGAACTATTTTAATTCTATTTCATTTACAACTGTTTTATCAAAATGTAATTCTACTTTTTATGCTGCTAATTTCTTTTTCTTTTGTTTTATATTCCATTAGAGAGTATATGTGATTTACAATTCAAGGTAAATTAAATATTAATTTTGTTTTTTGTTTTTGGAGATTGTTAGTTGACCGTAAAGCTTTATGAGATTAAATGGTCGGGAATGGGGTTTGGGAATCTGCATAAAAAATAAGAACTAATTTGTATACGAAAAAAGTCTTCATTTTTGCCAAAGTTTTACCCAAATTTTAGGCTTTCTTCAGAGAAATGGGGTGGGGGGATGGAGGAAGAGAGTCTCCGCCCTTAGGATAACTGAATCATGACTCACCCTCCATCACCCCCTTTAGCCGCGAAGAAAGCTCAAATTTAAGCTGAGAAGTTGGTAATAATTAAAAAATTTTTTTGGTTAAAAATTCAAAGACCGAATTCCCGACCATCCTTCCTCATTTTTTTTCCCTTAACAAATTAGTTAATATTTTATTTATACCAGTAACTGTAAAAATGTAGTAAAAATTACTTTAAAGTTTATAGTTTTTACATAAATTGTCGATATAAACTTAAGCAACATGGATGGGAAAGAAATTTATAAAATTTAAAATTTATTGTATTAATATTTAAATAGTTGTTTTTATGTAAAGAATTAGTGTAAATATCACTACTCATTTTTTTTAACATAATGTTTGCTAAAAAGTATAGTGGAATTTTATTTTCAAAATATTTAAGTTTTAATTTAAATTATATTTAGAGTAAAACAAATTTCTTTCATTTACGGACTTAGTTATCGTCAGGCGAGTACAGACTGCCGCATATTCACTGAAAGGGAGGAGACTTGGGAGGGTGACGGGGACCTGTAGCGTGGCGGCGGGGGGTGGCGGTGGTGGGTGGAGGGGGAGTGGGATACTAGAGGTCGCCATGACAACACCCCACACACCGTCGCTGAGGGAAATTAGCCCCACACAGGTGAGAGCGGGGTAATTCGATTCACCGGCATATTCTCGGCCATGATTGCCATTCTACCGAACAGTAGGCTGATTGGTGGCGCGCTGTTCACCTGGCGTCCCTAATCAAAACCAAGGGTATTTCTTATCAATCATATTTTAAGTTAATTAATATACTATAATAATAATTTATTTGAAACAAATATTCTTTCAATTAGGTTGAATAGAAAACAAGAATAATTAATATTTCTATTTATAACTTACTAACCTGTTATGTACGGGTTATATGATTAAATATTCTTTAAATAAGGACAAAGTTTCTAGTCACCAAGGTAGCTAATTACCATCAAGGACGGGCTTCATAAACCAAGCATATTTTTCCATATTTCATGCAAGATATAAAAAATATATATCTATGTAAAAATACATATTATAAACAACTCATAAGGGACTTTTTTAGTAAAAGACTATTTACTAATTTGATACGAAGAGAGAAGAGAGCCAAAACTGTGTTATGCCTAAGACTTGTTCTGAAATGTACAGTATCAGGATGATCTAATATTATATTCGGCATTTTTATTCCTAACACTAATTATAGTGAAGATGTAGCGATTTTAAATTTTGGTTTTTCTCTAAACACTCTTCCTCGTCAAATTTTAGCCAAAAATGAATCCATTAAAAGATTTAAAGTTAAAAATCTAAGTGATAATATTATTTCTATATTTTAAAATGAAGGAGGCCCGCCCAACCTTTGTAATTATATTTATAATAATTTTCTTATCATGCATTTTTTTTGTTTTTTTTTTAAACCGTTGGATAAGTTTGTCAATGATTGAAATCAGCCAAGAGGTTGCGTGCTATTAGACAAAAAATGCAATTTAAAATCTAATACCTTCATATTAATAGTGCTACAAAACAAAATACAGAGCATAATAGGTGTAAAATTATAGTATAACAATGTAGGAACAAATATGATATTTAGAGTTATCAACAATAGTCAGAGGCACCCGGGTAGCTCATGGGATCTGTTCGGGACTCACAATTCTGACGCTGCAGGTTCGAATCCCACCCAGGG
>KZ808665.1:76934-88694 GCA_000696205.2 Oncopeltus fasciatus | reverse complement strand
AACTTCAGTCTATATATATATATATATGAAGTGTGAAGAATTGGATATTGTTTGATAATTATAATTTTCATCAACTTCGCTACCAGCGCAAATAAAATAATGTTCTTTAGGCTTTTCATTGGAAACTCTTAAAGGAATTAATTTTACTTCAAATGGGGAGAGGGGAAAGGCTTCAGACGTTGACCAAAATTAATATTGGTTATATCGAATACAATGTGTGCAAAATTTAATTTCACCTGAAAAGGAAGCTTAAATACTTGTAAATTGGTTTGATTATTTTAAAAATTGGAAGAGCTATAATATTTACACAATTATATAGGAAATGTTGAACGGACCAAACGGACCATATTTTTGAATTATCTTACGTTTGCGGAAATTATTTATAGTCGCGTCATGGTACCAACGGGAATAGCTTGATTTCTCTACGGGAGCCCTGAAATGTAATAGGAAAGAGCGAGATGCGGTCCGTATCTATTGTCAAGTGTAGGCAAGTTGATTGATGCTTTGAGTGACGGTCAGTGCCTCAGACGTCAACTGGCGTGGAGACTGAGAACCATAAGAAGTGAAGCATACACTCCGCAGGAATCCCGTCATAAGACCGGACATACCCCCTACATTCATGAGGGTGAACAGATGCTTTTCAGAGAGGAAGACTCAATTGAGCTGAAGCCTTCAGACTGTTATCTGTCAGGCGACATCGGAGGAGGCAGTGGCGAGATAGCTCATGGTCCTCAACCGGGCACCAGAAAATGTTCAATCGCGTAGGATGACAGACTTCCAGGGAAGAGAGATCATTCATGGGGAGTTCCTACTGGGCTTTGATCTGCCCTGAAGCGGTGTAAGTATTCATGATCACCTCAGCACTCAATGGGTCTCTTACAATCGCAGTAGTTCCCCGAGATGAATGACATTCCCCAGTGTCGAGCAATCAAATGAAAGGTCCTCTGTTCCTGAACATATACATAGAAGGTCCACTTGCTTATCAGTGTTGAATCTCATTGGTATTCTAAATTAAAAACCCATTGAGCATAAGACTCTCTTAGATTTGTGACCATATTTTAATGGGAGATTAAATAATTCAGAACAACACGACTAAAACATATCGTATTTTTCCCTGCTATTTAACAGGCGAGGTCCAAATATTACATTTGAGATTTTAATTTTCTTTATAGAAATATCTTCTTTATTATCACATATTTTTTTTTCTATATATATATATACACACACATTTTAAGAAATGGGGTATATGCCAGCAGTTGATGGAGTTTGAAGTATATGTTGTTGATGGGTATTTTAAAGAAAAGCGTTAATGGGAAATATAATATATCTTTTAGCAAATTAACAGTATAATAAAATTTGTATTATTAAAGTTTAACCTAATTAAGAAACAAAAAAAATAGAAAAATATATAAAATTAGGGAAAGAATTTCTTCAGAGCCTTCCACCGATGTTTTGTATATCTGTTAGTTAGTGAACAAATAAGTTTTTAAATTTGGTAATTTTTTAAAAATTTCATAGTGCAGAAATGTTTATGGTCAGTAGGTGGTGAGTACTTAAATTACTTAGCATCCACGATTAAAAAGGGAAGTTAAGAAAACATTCAAATTTTAGCTAATTTTTGATCAATTACCGTTTGTATTTGTGATTATAACACATACATTTTAATTAGACGTAATAATTCTCAAGTTGGAAAGTTATAGCCGTAAGCAATTCCATATTTTATTTGAGGGAATAAAGGTCCACTTTTCCATTAACTCTGCAATCCCACTGATGAATGACTTTAGTATGAGATATAAAGTGATATCTTTCCTATAGATTGCAGTACCTCAGAAATAGGTAGGAATATTCACTTTTACACAAGTCCTCAGCATGTTTATTAGTCCGGCCATATTTGTTCTCTGACTGTAGAAGTTCGCAGTCTCGTCGCCAGACTGCGCTGCACCTCCATTACTCTGACATTCACCTAGCGGACGTCCATCAAGGAGTACAAGGTCCACTTGGACCGCCGACGTGGTGGGGGTCAGACAGCACCGTTCCTGTTTGTGCAGGAGAGTGAGATATTGCGTCCTCTCAAACTGAAACCCCAAGCCTAACAAGCCCGTCTTCAGTTGTACCACTCCGCTAACGTGGGGTTAGGATCAACTGAATCCAAAGTTGTCCATTGCTTTGATGTATAGAAAGGCTGACTTACTGATGATTTACTCGTAGCAATTGGATGTAATTAGGTTGAGCTCTTGACTATAAGGACATGGGATTACTTCTAAAAGAAGAGGGAAATATTAGAGAAGTAACAGACAATATCTGTTTGGGTTGGTTGTCATTATTAGTATATTGTTAGTAATGACAAATATTTACTTTCTTATTGTAATTTAACTGAAATATAAGAATTGCAATATTCCTAAATCTTACATGTAAGGAGGTTTTCCGTAGGATAATCTAAATTTATTCACCTTGAACCTTGATTCGAAAATATTAAAGTATCTCCCTCCACTGATAAAGAAAAGCTAAAAAAATAGTCCGCTAAAATTATATAAATATATGTATTTGTGTGTGCTCACTCTAGCATCCACTATTTTGTAAATAATGAAACTCAGTTCAATATTGGGCATATTTTTGCAAATTGTTGATTGACCTTGTTAATGGCTGAAATCGGTTGGTGGTAAGGGGAAGGGGGGGGGGGCTTAAGAGGAAGACCAACATGTAAAATATTAATATCTTCGTTATTATATATATATATATANTAAAATAATTTTAAACAGACCCCATTTTATCGTTAGATCGGTTAAGTTCTATTGAACTTTTTAAACTCAATTCAAGTCGGGTTAACCGACCAATGCGAATAGCTTGATTTCTGTAAAATGTTACAGAGAGTAAATGTCAAATTATGATATTTTACTTCTCAAACAAATTTCCACCAACTTTTTCCAGCTCCAAATTGACGTATGTTTGACTTTTTTTTTTTTTTTTTTTTTTCCATTTTTTAAACTAACCAATGTTCGACCAATTTTTCCTTTGTATTGAAGATAATGCGTTTTTAAATTTTTCACATTTTTGAAACACCCTTTTCTTTTCTAGGAATAATAAAATTTCATCGAAAATATTATATATTCTACTTTTTCTAATAGGAAGTTTAGACCCAATTCGATTTCTGTATTTCAGAAATAAGGTTACCCGCCCAACCCTCAAAATTGTATTAGTAAAATTTTTTTTTTAATATATCAATTATATTCATAGAATAGAATCAATATTATAGAATAGAAATGCTAGAAAAATACATTAGATACAATGGAAAGTAAGGTTATATTTTTTAATAAAATTAAAAATCTGAAAAATTCATTCGCAGCAGTTCAGTTTTTATTCCGATTACGCAAAATTACTCCCCTTGAAGTCTTTTACAGAGAATAAAAGCCTATTTCACACCATTTATTTTCAAAAAGCCTACTCCTTTCTGACCTAAGTGGTCGAATAAGAGTGAAAAAAAAAAAACGTTAATTTGTAGTTGAGAAAGATGTATGTTTAAACAATTTTGGGTTTTATATAACTCTTATTGGAAATAAATTTAACTTGCCGTAGGGATTTGAGTGGGAATTCTGGTTACCTGTCTAGCCCAAAGAGTAAAAGTCGTCGAGAGATGGGTAGCTCTTTGGTCGATTGATTAAAGTCGATTGGTGAACTAGGCAGTAGTGATGGGCCACTAGAAGAGAATGGAGGAGCAGATTCGGAGCAATTCTATCACTTAGCCTAGCGGCAGATTGGCTGGCAGAGCGTCCATTAAATTATCTCACTAACGACTCCTTGACTTTGTATTTCTCCCCGGTTCTTCTTACCAACCATTTTCATTTTGGAAATCCAAATTGAAAAAATAAATGGAGAAGACAAATAAACAGCAAACGATGCATTTGTGATTTGACTGGTGGATTCAAATACGTTTGACGATCGAGCGGTATACAGAATTCCCTGAGACAATACTTCAAAGAAACACCTCAATGTTTACGGCGTACTTAGAAGTTTGAATTGGGTGCAATTTAACATACATTTTCCTGTCCATAGGTACGTTCCAAATCACATACCTAAACTTATGTTTAGTGAAAATAATCTGCGATGTAATCTAACAAGCAGCTTAAACTAGGGAGTTTCTTAAAGTCTCATTAAAGATGGACATATAAATGTAAAACTACTTTTGTTTTATAGGTAAACAAGAGGACCAACTTCAGTCTCAACAATATATATTATTTTTATTCTTTACATCAAACTACAAGAGACAATTCGCCTCGTTCCGAACCGTCTTCTGTCCTACAATAACTAAATATTATAGTATATATATTATACAACAGAGTTCCTTAAAATTTGTTAGAACATGCTACTATTAAATATAATACACCCTCATGTGATGCACTATTTTATTTATCACTGGATAATTTGTCTATTACTCCCATTGGTGAAACATTGTTCACCAATTTGTCCAGTCATAATTAGTGTCCATTTTTTGAAATATCCTTATCCAAGTCACCTAATTTAGGCAAATTAAAATAATTCTTAAATATTAACTACCTGACAGACATATTATTTCATCATTAAATAATTCCAGTAAAAATATTATTTGAACAATTATTTCCTTCAAAGCAATTTTTATTGGAAGTCAAACTGTTTAGAGAGTCATTAGAAAATATTGGCTTCAAAAAGCCAATGTCAGGAAGACATTTAAAATTTTAAGTTACAAATTTACATTAATGCTTCAAAAAAAATTTTAACGCCCATCACACAACCAATAATTGTATTATTGAGATCAAAAGTCAATATGTACAGGATCATAGAGGGCTATCAAAGGGATGGGGAGGGCGAGAGAGTAAGCTAATATAATTCTGTTATTGCGCATATTTGACGAAATTACTGTAGGAGTTATTTACTTCACACGATAATAAATGTTTTACCAATTTCATCACCTCCACAAATGAGGTTATGCTCGTTAAGGGTGGAAGGGTTAATGTGTATCATATTAGCCAATTGATCTACTTCTCTAGACAAATATATGATATTGCAATTTGCCCTTTCTAATTTTGACACGTGGACCATATTAAGCTACTTGACTCTAAAGATCCTTTTGGAATACTAATTATGCTACATTTTAGAACAGTAAGTTTATCAGTACTTTTTTTTTTTTTAATTTGTGATTCATTCTTTTTCCTAAGTTCCAGGTATTATAATTATCATTAAAAAGCTATTCTACCAATTTTAAGTATGAAGGTACATAGTACATATTATTGAAATGAATATTTAAATATAGTTTCTACAATATAACAGAATTGGTGCATTAGTGAAACCAAAAAAATGAAATCTTTATAGTTTATTTGAAATTGTTACTTAGAATCAATGAATCCAATTTCGCGCAATAACCTTGTTATTCAGGAAAAAATACCGTTTTTCAAGATTAAACATTTTGCTCATAAATATTAATTTACAGTACTTAAAAAAAAGGGAAAACATTTATTGTTTTAAATAAAATCACCGAACTTAGAGTTAGCCTAAGGTTACTTACTATGCCCTAAGGCATAGTAAGTAACCTTACTTTAGCACTCATCAAGTACAATAAAAGGGTCTTTTTTCATTATCAAAAATTTTCATACCAACATGTAAGTGTAACATGGAACATATTCGCCCACCCACGGACTTTAAAATGGACACCTTTTATGTCCTAAGAGTTCTATTTCTTTATAGTTTCTTCTATGGTACATGTTGACTTCTTTGTATGTCGATTGACATAATAATAATTTTATTAAGAATACAGCAGAACTGATTGAAGAAGCCATTTTTACTTATAATTCTATTAGGTAAAGCATGGAGGTCATCAGAAGGAGTATTAATAATATATTTGTATTCTGGCCGTTTATCACCAGGAACTTAATTTCCGCGTTATTTCTTTCTCCTTTCCGTTGGCCAATATTCATCTGTCAGCCACATTGTATTCACAGGTAAACTGATTTGAGGATTTGGAGTTCTACTTCCTTGCTCTTCCAGACCACAGTCTCACATATCTGTCAGTAGACACTGTTTAATCCTGTTACATGTTCCTGTATACACTTTCCGAGTTCTCTCTACTTCCTTGCTCTTCCAGACCACAGTCTCACATATCTGTCAGTAGACACTGTTTAATCCTGTTACATGTTCCTGCATACACTTTCCGAGTTCTCTCTACTTACGCAACGAGGCGTGTTAAGACTGTATTCACTTCCATCTCTTCCACACAACAGTGAATTCTTTTTATTTTTTACCGAAGAGTAATGTGTTTCTTTCATTTTATTGACCTGCATTCCTTTTGGGGCTTAATTATTCATACCATTCTATTTATGAAGCAGTTTTTCTTTGAGCCTTTGAAGAGAATAGTAAAGTTAAGGCATTCAAACCAAGATCATATGCAATCATATGGAATAGGTTGTAAGGATTGGAGTCCTAAGGCAAAACTTGAGTTAATAGATTCATAGTGAGGACAATACACTGCAGAAAGTATAAGTGAGAGTGTAGGATGTGCGGAATAGAATAGGTGCGGAAATGGCGAATAAGAAGTAAAGTCCCACCATGAGCCTTTTCTTCAGGTCATTTTGTAAAAACCTTCAAAACCCTTAACTCTTATATTCCTTATTCCGTGTATACATACTGCGATTTGAAATGTCAGTTCAGAGAATATAAAGCATTTCTATAGAGAAAATTAGTTCTATTTATCTATATAGTCAAATGTTATTAAGCTTGAAAAAAGATACTCCCTAAGGTCATTTCCATCGTTTTGCAATTTTATTTCCGAAAAGAGAATATAAAATAAGAATTTATTTTAATAGTGTCTTATTTATATAACTATAGATTATTTATTTCCATATAATTAAATTATTTAGGAATTATTATCTGCGTAATAATTTAAATAATTTACTTGGTGTCTTATATGATTATGGCGTCCAACTAAGCAATTTCGAGTTAATAGGAAAAAATTAATGTAATGCAATTTAATAATTTTACAACAACCCCTCTATATATTATTTATGTAAGATGGAATGGTTGAGCATGATGTATTATAATTTAAAAGAAGTACATCTAGTAATAGTAAAATTATGAGAAAATCACTTTTTACAGCTTTAGTAATTTTTCTGGGGATTTAACTATTTCTTACTTGAAATGATTGAATGACCTTATTTTTTGTTTATATTTGAGTTTTGTTCTGGTCACAATCCGTGGCTACCTGCTTATGAAACATACAACTTTTTTGTTGATTTAAGAAAATTTCTTTACAGTATAAAATTAGTCCTAATATATTTGACTATATCTTGATATAAACTATATTTTTATATAGAAATTTGCCTTCGAGCAACTAGGGATGATAACCAACTTTTCCAGCCGAAGTTTGAGGTATATCAGCCCGCATTACTCTTTAGCGTTCCGTTCTTAGTATCTCCTGCTCCAGGAGGTTGACATCTGACACACATTGATTTGATAAATTCAGTGAGGTTATCGATTTATTAAATTTAATCGATTATTCAATTTATTCTTCCACTAATTTGCGACTATTGATGCACCTTGATTAGCCTGATCAATTTATTGTTCAGTTTCCTTGGAATTAGAGGTATCATTAACTTGAAGTCTTTACTAACATATTCGATTAATCCTAAAGTAAATGGTCAAATTGAGTAAGTAATCTAAACTAATTAAACAATTATTATTAGTATATAAGAGTTAAAATAACCAAGTGGAAAGTGAAATTTGCACTTAATTTTTTTAGAATCAGCTACTGTGTTACTTATGACTGTCCGCATAGTGTTGAAAATCTTTATGAAAACAAGTTGTTCGAGATAAAACGCCCAAATTTAAATTATAAAATAGGAAGAGTTTTAGCGAAAGCGCTTTAAAATAGCGGAAATGCGAAGTTTCAGAACTCATAAATTTCCATTTACCCATTACAGCTTCAAATATTGAATGTTTAAATGTTTGGTTGTATTCTTTTTATTTTTATGATATTATAAATGGGATTTCAAAATAAAGAAATCAGTTTTTCAAGAGGAGACCAGGTGAAATTGAGCATATTTTCTGAAATATCTACCTACTATAAGGTTAATATGTAAATATTTTTATAATTTCATTTTACTCATTTTTTATATAGAGTTAATTTTTTACAAGTACTTAAATAAACAATTTTTTTTTTTTTTTTTTTTTTTTTTTTTTTTTTTTTAAAGACGAATTTACTGAAGACGTTAGTTTAGACTATCGTTTGTTTAGTTTTTTTTTCGAATTTTAATTAGTGATTAATATTTACGAAAATAGATTTTGGTTGTGACCAAATTTAGATCCGCATCTGTAATAACAGTACTAATAAGTAACTAATAAGTTTTACTCTATTACTGACCTCCAAGAGTTTTCTATTATATCAAACTAATTATTATATTAAAATATGTAACGAAAATAAAAACCAAAGCAATGAACGGTAGTTAGCCAAAAAATTTACGTTGAATGTTACTCTTTTTTTTTATATGATTACAAAAAAAAAAAATTAATATTTCGTTGTATTATCAGTTTTGAGTTGGAAATTCAAGCAATTTATGTTAAACTTAACGCAGTTTCCAAAACTTTTAACGGAACTTTACCGCATCATTTATTTAAAATTTCTTTATCGACATTGAAACTAATTAATTACCCATTTTATTCTTCAAATCATAACATTCTTTAGTTAGTTAATCGTTAAAATTTTCAACATGATTCATTACTAATCAATTGGATGCCATGGTAGCAAAGGGGATCCGTTCGGGTCTTGCAATCATGGGTTCAAATTCCACCCAGGGCGAGCTTTTATTAATAAATAGAAGCTGAACAATGGATGTTCAGAATGAGGTGGCAATCTATAGATAACCCCTCCATCCATGAACCTAAGTGGTTGAAAGGAAAGCTATTTAAAAAAAAAAAAGAAAAAAGAAAAAAAAAGAAGTCTAATCAATTAACGTCATTTCTACTTGACAAACTGTAGATAATAAACTGACATTCCTCTAGGTTAAGAAACTCTTAGCTTTAAAGAATTTCTTCAACATCACTAAATTCTAGTGGCTTGTTTTAAAGTTGGTTGCTTACTTAATATAAATAAACATTGTACGGTAATAGGTAAAAGCCATTACTCTACCGTTAAGATTGTTTCGCAGGTTTTTCTTATGGAGGAGTGTCATCGTGGTATGGAAAGACGTCGATCATGATATATTACTTCACCTTTAATATATATATATAAGCGATCACCAACAGATTGTGGAATAGGATTATATTTAAAAGGCATAACAGTAAACTTTTTTGCAGGATGTTGATGCCCCTCTCACCGAATTAACTAATCAGACTTCGGCGGCGTTACTTTCAGATGTGGTCTGTCAGTTCTTGCTGGGGACTTACACTCAATGAACGCCACGTGGGACAGTGATCTTACTACGTTAGAACCGACCGTAGACTTATTGAATACAACTGAAATGTGAGGGGGGGGGGTAGTCCTGGCTGTGCTCTTACCCCTTACTTTCCACCCCTTTGGCTGATTGGCCATCAGACAGATATCTTAGATATTGCTATCGGTAAAGACATTAGTCTTCCCATTTTGAATTTAATACCCAGTGAGTTAGAGCCAGATGATCTCCCATTGCTAATGTCCTGAAATGAAATTTTCTGTTAACCACCAGGCATAAAAAAACTAAAGACATAATAACTGGGATGCATTTGAATTTACTAAAAGAATATTATTTTTATTTCTACAACACAAATAACACCAAATGATGTATTAAAATATTTTAAGAATAATTTTATGACTCAATTAAATTTTTAATAATGTAATTTTTAGATTCATGAAAAATACTGTGAAATGCTGTTCCAGCTTACCATCAGAAAAATGAATAGTTAGCAGCGAATTTTGAACTTGATGCTAACTTGAATGAATGACGCTTGGCCAAGAAGTTTGAAACATACCTGGAAGACAAGAGAATTAACCGGTAAGTATAGCTTCAGAAGGATTTGACGAAAAGTGGACATTTAGGAGGTGGAGCAAAAGTCTTCTTCAACTTCCCAAATGTTCCAAAACTCCTCCTCTAGTTGCCATAAAGTCTTGAGTACTCCTGTTAACGGAATGCACATTTATTAGCATTCTATCCCAAAGGAATTTCCAATCGAAAGACGACCCGGGATTTTCATGAGGTTTATCGGGAATGCATACCCATCTAATTATCTTCTGCTAAAGAGATTGAAGAAGTCATACAGAGACTTCTTCACAAAAAGGCTCTAGCTGAAGACGAAATTCCTAGGATCATCCTGAAACATATCTCCACAAAAGCATTCATAATAAGAGTATCTAACGCCGATATCTGTTTAAGATATTTTTTAAAATTCGGAAAAACGCCATTGTTCTCATGTTTCTCAAACCAAGTAGCACTAAGGAGGCACCTTCAAGCTATAGGGTGTTTACTTGCTTTATAAAAAAGATTTTGAAAAATATTATCTAACTGAGAGTAATATTATTCCACAATATTGGTTTAGTTTTACGAATCGGAACTATACCATTCACCAATTTCATAGACTCATAGATGGAATGAGGAATACGAATGTACTTTTGCATCCAATTTTTGTGTGAAAATTTTAAAAATATTTGCAAAAATCACATATTAATATTTTAAAAAAACACATATTTTTATATACATATTTTGGTGAATATACTAAACTTTTTTCACTGACAAATAGTCTTTAAAAATTTTTTTTTATGTTGAGGCTAAAATGTTTAATGGTGATACCAAAAATATATTATTATGCATATCGTTCCGTGTCTACCCCAGAAACATTTTTGTAGCAGAATCAATTTAATCATAGTTGTGGAGAACATTAGCTCATCAAAAAATATCGGAAAAAGAATATTTTTCTTTTATTTATGCTGGTAGCAAAGTTGATGACAAATTAGGGTCATAAAACAATTTCAAATTCTTCTCACTTTGTATATATTTTTCCTCTAATTGCTGAGCGCTTTCAGAATCAGTAATTCCATCTGCGGAGTTAAGTCACCTTGAGTCATAATGAGTGCTCCTGCCATGGATATATTTTTCCTCTAATTGCTGAGCGCTTTCAGAATCAGTAATTCCATCTGCGGAGTTAAGTCACCTTGAGTCATAATGAGTGCTCCTGCCATGGATATATTTTTCCTCTAATTGCTGAGCGCTTTCAGAATCAGTAATTCCATCTGCGGAGATAAGTCACCTTGAGTCATAATGAGTGCTCCTGCCATGGATATATTTTTCCTCTAATTGCTGAGCGCTTTCAGAATCAGTAATTCCATCTGCGGAGATAAGTCACCTTGAGTCATAATGAGTGCTCCTGCCATGGATATATTTTTCCTCTAATTGCTGAGCGCTTTCAGAATCAGTAATTCCATCTGCGGAGTTAAGTCACCTTGAGTCATAATGAGTGCTCCTGCCATGGATATATTTTTCCTCTAATTGCTGAGCGCTTTCAGAATCAGTAATTCCATCTGCGGAGATAAGTCACCTTGAGTCATAATGAGTGCTCCTGCCATGGATATATTTTTCCTCTAATTGCTGAGCGCTTTCAGAATCAGTAATTCCATCTGCGGAGATAAGTCACCTTGAGTCATAATGAGTGCTCCTGCCATGGATATATTTTTCCTCTAATTGCTGAGCGCTTTCAGAATCAGTAATTCCATCTGCGGAGTTAAGTCACCTTGAGTCATAATGAGTGCTCCTGCCATGGATATATTTTTCC
>KZ808665.1:31134-45241 GCA_000696205.2 Oncopeltus fasciatus | reverse complement strand
GAGAGAGAGAGAGAGAGAGAGAGAGAGAGAGAGAGAGAGAGAGAGAGAGAGAGAGAGAGAGAGCGAACTGTAAATGATTTTTAACGAAATTTTACAACGTTTTATTTCTAACACATGTACATATATGTAAATTATCAGTTGCTATATACATCAGTCCTCATTTATTATTTTTAGAAACAAATTTTACAAAATATAGGAAAAAAAAGTGTGTAAAAATGTATTTTATTCTATAACATTTAACAAAACGAATATAAAATATGAGGTTATTCTCAGATTCGGACGCCAAGAATTAGTGAAAAAAAAAGTGTCAGATCTAACTCAACAAAAAATGTGTTCCCCAGTGTAATAATTGGTGTTTTGACTTCATATAGCATACATTATTTGTTGAAATTGTATAAGGGGGAGAAGGGTTCAGAGGAAGACAGATATTTAAAAGCGTAATATCTTCAATGTAACTAGTGCTGTAAAAAGTTTATTGAACATACAGGTGTAAAATGTACTTTTAAACTTTTACTTTCTATGAGATTGTTGATGAAATAAGTTTATTACGGTTTATTATTTAAGTTTATTATTATTTAATTATGCATGAACGAAGTTTAGGTGTATTTCCCACCCGTCCCTTTAAAAAATGCCACAGGGCCACAAGCAGCTTTAGCAATCTCACCTTTTGCCCTTATGACCTTTTACAGTTTGTGAGATCAAATAATTCACGTTAAATTTTCTACAAGAAATGCGAAGGGGGCCAGAAAAAAAAATCTTCCTACTTGGGTCTCCTACTTTTCGTATGCTAACCCCTTCCACCACCGCCTCGGTGGAGAGATTATCTAACCTGCCTCAGGCTAAATAATCTCTCCAACTCCCCGCACTTTACTCCGAGTCTAAAGTCTCATGTAAGACTAGTAGTAGTATACTAAGAGTAGTAGTATAAGAATATATCGTCTTATACTACTACTCCTACTAGTAGTTCGATTCCCGGCTGAGGTAGTAAGTTTTTTTTTTTTTTCTAGCTCCCTTTGCATTTCTTATTCTTCTTCTTTTCATTTATTTAGTTTTAGTATATGTACTTTAAAAGTATATTTCCTTAAACTATCAGATGAACCTACTAAAATTTATTTATTCATAATATATTGTATTATTGCTACTCCTGGGACACAGGATTATATTACTATCAACAAAATTTCTTGTCAGTGTCACTGGTGTCAAATATATATATACTATATATATTTTTTTTTAAACCTTTATTAATATATTACATTCTGTTAAAAATGAATAAAAATATTTTGCAATTTGATTACAATGAATAGTTTTAAAAAATTGACATTAATGAAAGTCACATGAGGAGAGAAGGTGACCAGTGACACCACTCTCAAATTATTTACAGACTATGAAACTAAATTCAATTGAATGTTAAGAATATAGATACTCATATAAATTTAGTAATGAAATATTAAATTATAAAAATATATTATAAATTATAAAAATTTCGGTAGAACTTACAAGAATTTATTAACTTCTCTCTCTCTCTCTCTGTGTAAATCAAGTATATGCCCTTCGCAAATACAGTAGCTCTAAATCCCATCCAGCACACACGCGATAGGAGCTACATATCTTTATCAGGGGGAAAGGCCTGCGAGTGCACAATTTCATAAAAGCTCGGGGATTTGCCTGGCTGCTCTGCCAAGATACGATTCATGCAAAAATCTTCAATTGAATTGATAAGCCAATACATTTATCATCCAGTCACAAACATGAAAATGTATTTTTATTCTCAGCTTCCTATTGGCCTGTTATCTCAATACTTTTTTAATCTTTTAATTTTTTATATTACATATTCTTATATAATGTGTCAATATTTAATATACTTCTTCACTATAATCTGTATAAATTGTTTAATTTTTTACTTAATGATAAATAATGTTCGCTTGAAATTATATATACATACATGAAAAAATGAGTTTTGTGTGTGTGTGTACCCTCCATAGCGTTCGTATTAAAAGTAATGTAAAATAAATTAAGTATTTTAGCTTCTTTTTTTCCGCTGAAATCCGTTGAAAAGAAAGAGGCAAGAGAAAGACTAGATTGACAATTTGCCAATATCCTTAACTTCCTTAACTTTAGAGAGGAATAAGATTTATATAATATAAAATTTATAATGTGTGTATAATGTAATTTACTTGCATTTATATTGTATCACATTTTTACAACAAAAAAAAATGTAAAATTAAGAATAATATTTATGTATGTATCTCGGAAAGATAAGCAGACAAATTGTTTTTAAAATATAAAAACCGATTGGATATGAAGTTTATTACGTGTTAAGTCATTGATGGAATAATTTTCACTGAAATGAAAAAGGAAGTGGGGGTTATAGATGAAGAAATGTTAACCGTAAATCTCTGTAATTTATACTACAAAAACGTTTTTGGAACGTAGTAAATGTAAAATGTATTTCTGTTCTCGGAGACTTCCACGTTCTGAGTCAATCTTCATATTTATGTTTTCCGGTTTGGTGTAATTTTATTTTTAACATCCAAGCTTTCGCTCCTCATGCTCTGAGCTTCTTCAGGGTAGCAATAGAAGTGAGAGGAAGTAGGAGAAGGACAAATGGTATTTATACCGGTTGGTTCCGGTAGTGTGACCGAAGCCTGCCTCTCCAGAGTCCATGGATTTTTTTAACCACCAGGAGATAGGTATCCGGTTTTCAAATCTTAAGGACTGTATCCTTAAGGAGATTCATGGGCCTGTCACTGACTCCACATCTAGAAGTTACATTGTAATTTCCCCCCGGGCTTTGGACTTTCTCCATTTCCAGCAGGAGTGCCAACGCTCTCCGAACCTCTTCCACCTCGACGCTGAGAAGTGAGCTCCTCAAAATACCCTTTCACATGCATACTTTTTCCAGAATCCTTTATGAGTGTGGGGTTATTATCAAGAATGAAGCATTACTTATAAATGCTATTACAACTAGAGTGGATGTTTGCCTAAAAAACAGATAACTTTTTCACTAAATTTGCAGGATTATTTAAAATAGCGTTCGGATAATAAAAAATAAGTTATTTGAAAAATATATTTAAAGGAAAAAAGAAAACTTGCTAAACAATTTTGAAATAATTTTTGTTCTGTAATTTTGACAATTAAATTAATAGTGTGACAAACCTCTCGAAATTTGAATTAAGAATTTCTTAAAAGACGTGACAATAATTTTCATTTAAATCCAACTTAACACAGTATTAAGTAATAAATAGAACACTAAAATTATATCTTTTATAAATCAGAACAAAAATTTGATAAGGGATGCATTCTTCCTGAAGCATCAAGCTTCATTCTGTTGCCTACGCACTGAAGCGTCTGATAACTCGGCTCCATTGCTGTTATTACGTTTGACAGCAGAAAAAGACCGAGATATGCTCAGTTGAGAATTTGTCGGGGTTCGATCAAGGTTGATCCAAACATATACCTTTTAAAGAAATGTATTTTTCATCATTATTCAGTATTTTTTACATTAATTAGTGACTTTATAATTATTTAAATTAGAAATATGTTATTAAGTTTCCATATTTTGGGCAATATGATTTTACAGCTCTCGGGCTGAGGTCCTCGATGACCTGTCACAGCTGATTTCGGTTGGTAACCCGTCCGGCCTAATATGGTCATTTGGTATATGGTCGGGAGCTCATGTTCGGTGCCCCGAGAAAGATGGCTGCGATCGAGCCTGCTTGCGAACGAAGTTATACGGCCCGCTGGTCCCAGAGCGGGTTCGTCAGCCGCCGGCTTTAATGAACTTACTGCCAGCCCGCCCCACCTAAATTCCAACGTTTTCCTCCAATCTGCTGCCCTAAATTTCAGCTGAATTTTCAATAATTTGACAAATTATTTAATGCGAGTATCGAAAGTTATTTAACCGTAAGGGCAACTTTAATTAGTATTTACTAATTACTAGTAGAAACTAAATGTTTTTGTAGATAAAGTTAATGAAATCTAGTGATATGTACGTCAGAGTACATAGCGTTAGACATCTACAGTAACAGTCGAAGAAATCGCAATATTTTGGGTTAAAAAAATCTGATCCATTAAAAAAATATTTATTTCGTCCATAAAACAAATCAGTGTTGAGTTTCACTGCTCTAAACTAAATATTATGCCTACTTCATAGAATATTTTTTTATTCGTATTTGACATTCAAGTAATTTCCCACTTCGATTTGTCTATAAAGGACTTAGTACTTTTTCATTTAAATTCTACATGGCAATTTTAATTGAGTAAACGCCAGATCGTGTCTCCTAGATCTTAGATTAAATTAAAATTGGGGATTCAGGCTAAATATCACTTCTAATAGTTAAATTTAACTTTGACACTTTCAAAGTTTGAAATATTTTTCTATCAATGAACCTATCTGTGATCAGTTTCATTGTTTTAAACTGTACACCACGATCACTGCTGCAAAATTTGCATATTATTAATGTAGGATTTTCCTGAAAAATACAAATCATTAGCTTAAGACTGAACTGAGTCGAAAATCAGAGACTATAACATTATCTAAAATATCTTGGTATCCAAAGATATATCGGAAAACATATTTTAGCGCAGTTGTTAGGTAAACAAATGCCATTAGATATAAATAAATATTTTTAGAACATTAGCTGATAGTTCATTCAGTAAATGATGATTGACAAAAAAAAAAAAAATTACGAAAAAGGGAAAGATTTTTATATACCAAATGGAAAAAGATAATAAAAATTTTATCTTTTAATAAAATAACAAGCCAATGTAGACAATTCATTCATCATAAGAAATCTACTGCAGACGGGCGTTGATAAATTGTTTTTACTAGAATAAAGTAACCTGTGCTTTCATCAATCAAAAAAAAAAATACAGCATTTCATTTAGTATTTTTGAATCACAGTTTGATTTTAGACACTAATTGCAGATTTAGTCAATATTTGAATTGTAAATAACCTGAAAATCTTCAATCAATTCACAATCATCGTTCAGCTTGTTGACTCAATATAATCAGAAAACCAAGTTGTGCAACAGGAGAGAAATTCAGCTGTTACTGTACATTTGATTGAGAGCACTAATATTTTTATTGTACTTAAAAATTAAATTGCGAGAAAACTTTGAAGTTTAGTGGATTGATACACTGTTCTTTTTTTGGGGCATTAAAACCCTTAATGTATTGAGGGTCTGTGTTTTAAAGAGCTTAAATAAATCTTTTTAGTGGTTTTTTATGACAAAATAGAAATGCTAAATTTAAATTACCTCTAATGTATTAAAATTATTCAGCCGAATTACTAGCCATTAACAAATATCTTAATATATTGTAAATAAAAACTCTGAACATTACACTCTTTAGTGGCAACCATTATCGTATTCCAGGCTGATAGAATTTTTCGGTACAATATATGATTTTTACAGACGTAAATAAAATAGTTTTTTATTACAAATTACTGAGTATAGTGGCAAAGATCTTAAAAATATGGTAGACCTACTAGCAAAAGAAGATGTAAATTCTGAAATTTATAGCAATGAAATAGGAGTAAATGATATTGTTTTTTAAGCTAACCTGAATATTGAATAGCGTGAGTGATGAATGAAACGCCCTTGATTTGCGACATAATTTCCAGAAACCAACAATGATGTAAATAGATGGGAAAGATGTGTAGGATAGAGACAAAGAGACGTAATGAGATCCTTTCGGTCCTCGCGTCGCGAGTTAATAACCCTCGTTTATGTAGCTATTAATGCTTGTCCTGAGCCATGGATGTTTAGAATGGGGTAGAAAACTGTAAATAACCCCTCCTTCAATGATACTGAGTGGTTGAAAGGGAGGCAGAAACTTATTAAAAAAAGAGAGAAGTTTTCTTGAGTAGACTCCGGACATACAGTACACGATTGATTCACGATTACCTATTAGCGAAAGATAACTCTCCGATTTGTTGGAACGTGTCAGGACGACATGAGTCCCAGGCTCTAGAGACGCGAGAGCGCTTTGGTAGGCAGGGGGGGGGGACATCCCTCCACTTGAGCACTGCAAGGCAAGGATAGCCAGGAGGGATATCGGCGGGTGCATAGGAGGATTCGGCTGGGGCGGGCACTCTGGACTACTTGAGTCCCAGGCTCTGCAGAGACGAAAGCGCTTTGGATGGCCGAGGGGGAACACATCCCTCCACTTGAGCACTGCAAGGCAAGAATAGCCAGGAGAGAGGTCGGCGGGTGCATGGGCGGATTGGGCTGGGGCGGGCACTCTGGAAGACATGAGGCCCAGGCTCTGGAGAGACGAGAGCGTTTTGGTTGGCCGGAGGGAGAACACATCCCTTCACTAGTACACTGCAAGGCAAGGATAACCAGGAGAGAGGTCGGCGGGTGCATGGGCGGATTGGGCTGGGGCGGGCACTCTGGAAGACATAAGTCCCAGGCTCTAGAGACCTGAGCCTCTGGACGACATGAGGCCCAGGCTCTGGAGAGACGAGAGCGTTTTGGTTGGCCGGGGGGGAACACATCCCTCCACTTGTGCACTGCAAGGCAAGGATAGCCAGGAGAGAGGTCGGTGGGTGCATGGGCGGATTGGGCTGGGCCGGGCACTCTGGAAGACATGAGGCCCAGGCTCTGGAGAGACGAGAGTGCTTTGGTTGGCAGGGGGGGGACACATCCCTCCGCTAGTGCACTGCAAGGCAAGGATAATCAGGAGAGAGGTTGGCGGGTGCATGGGCGGATTGGGCTGGGGCGGGCCCTCTGGAAGACATGAGGCCCAGGCTCTGGAGAGACGTGAGGGCTTTGGTTGGCAGGGGGGAACACATCCCTCCACTTGAGCACTGCAAGGCAAGAATAGCCAGGAGAGAGGTCGGCGGGTTCATTGGCGGATAAGGCTGGGGGGGGGGCTCTGGACGACATGAGGCCCAGGCTCTGGAGAGACGAGAGCGTTTTGGTTGGCCGGTGGGGAACACATCCCTCCACTTGTGCTGTGCAAGGCAAGAATAGCCAGGAGAGAGGTCGGCGGGTGCATGGGCGGATAGGGCTGGGGCGGGCCCTCTGGAAGACATGAGGCCCAGGCTCTGGAGAGACGAGAGCGTTTTGGTTGGCCGGGGGGGAACACATCCCTCCACTTGTGCACTGCAAGGCAAGGATAGCCAGGAGAGAGGTCGGTGGGTGCATGGGCGGATTGGGCTGGGCCGGGCACTCTGGAAGACATGAGGCCCAGGCTCTGGAGAGACGAGAGTGCTTTGGTTGGCAGGGGGGGGACACATCCCTCCGCTAGTGCACTGCAAGGCAAGGATAATCAGGAGAGAGGTTGGCGGGTGCATGGGCGGATTGGGCTGGGGCGGGCCCTCTGGAAGACATGAGGCCCAGGCTCTGGAGAGACGTGAGGGCTTTGGTTGGCAGGGGGGAACACATCCCTCCACTTGAGCACTGCAAGGCAAGAATAGCCAGGAGAGAGGTCGGCGGGTGCATGGGCGGATTGGGCTGGGTGGGCACTCTGGAAGACATGAGTCCCAGGCTCTGGAGAGACGTGAGGGCTTTGGTTGGCAGGGGGGAACACATCCCTCCCCTAGTACACTGCAGGGACAACACTGCGCGGTGTTGCCATTACAATCCAAAATTAAAATATTATATTTAATAAATCATTGTAAATTAGGATTAGGATTAGGATTAGGTTATATGGCGATCAACATCATGGTTATTACGCCCTGACTGTTGGGTTAATTAAATTTTTTCATATATGCCTGTTTCTCTTAAAATGCACCTATGTTTGCCTACATTGGTTTCATGGTTTGCCAGGAATGCCGACAGTTGTCTTGGGAGGTTTTTGCATGTAGATAGATTAGTGTATTAAGGGCACTCCTCGATGAAATGTTGAACGCTCATTTGAGAGCTACATTTAGGGCATATGGGCGGTTGATCTTTAGTGATTAGATGCATTAATTAATCATTGTTAATTAAAATCTTCTACAAAAAATTAAATTATTTGTGAACTGAAACGCCTACTTGCTCAAATACATTCACACATCATGCCATTCGTTATTTATACGAACGACTCAAACCCATTTTGATATAACTTAAAATTGTTGGCCAAATATTTTATATTGTCAGAAAAAAAAATTTCCCGGTTAGATAAGTTCCAATGCTAACTCTGTAGGGGAAGAGAGAGTAGATAAGTTGAAATCCCCAAACGGTTCTGGCTGAGAGGCTGGTGATGGCCTAGTTCGTAGGGGGTAAGATCTGCGGCAGTTCATCGATTTCCCGTGGGGTAGCGTGACTCACGACAAACATACAACTTACTGCGGCTACTAACATTTAAAGGCTGCTTGTATACGAGTATTCCAATGCCCTCATGAGGCATACCATTTATATACTTAATTACTTTTGTTACCGTCAAATAATCATTCACAATTGTCTTTCATAAAAATAAGATTAAAAAATTTCCAACTTTAAATATTATATTACTTACAAACTGAGAAAAAAAAATTAAGGAAAACATCATAATTTTTTTTTTAGAGAATTTTTTCATCCATAAGTGATTCAAACTCTCGATTTCTAATCACCGTTTATCCCTTTGTATCAGAATATTCTCTCCAAGGGGGATCTCTAATCTCCACAATGAGATAAGTAATTTTTTCCGCCCTCTAGGGAATTAGTTAATTAGCTAATTGCCAATTGCTAATTAATCTATATTAGTGGTGTTACTCAAGTGTTCATTTATGTAATGTACATAGATATATTACGTAGCATTAACATTCTACAGATAGGAGGATTCACAAGGAAAGACGTTGCATATCACAGTGTGTAGCAGGTAGAGTTGCTGATTGACATCAGAAGAGTCAGATATATATTCCCGCCATTGTGGAAATATTTTTCAAGTTAAATAGTGTACTATGACCGAATATTAAAAGAACTAAACTAAAATTATACCAAACGTTAGTTCTTTAGTCAGATTGCTGTTTAGTGCGTATACGACAGACAAGTAGCGTGGTGCAGTGGAGTCCGACTTGCGATTTCATTCCTATTCTCTTTTTCTTGGACGTCGCCTCCTCAGAATCTGTCAACTTTTTTTCCCGAAAAAAAGTAAAAAAAAAGCAACCTTTAACCGTGTTAAGTGAGCTCACGTATCCCATCTACACTTCTCTTCAACACACAGAAATAATATTATCATTAAGATAGTCAATATTTATTTATATTAGTTTTTTATTAAATTTTTAATAGGATAAAGAATTAAAGTTCACAAGTCAGGAGCTGTGTAAGCTATGTGTATTTATGAATATTCCTATTTAAACTTTCCGCCTCATGTAATCCCACACTCTTATGAAATATATCTCTTAATTAGTAAATCTGGGTTTATTTTCATTGCTCATAACTAAGTATTACTCTAAAACCAGCAAAAAAAATGTATAACACCCAATTTAGATTTTAGGTAATAAACACTCCGATTCTGGGCCGTTAAATCTAAATTTGAGGTACTAATAAACCTCTATTCCTAATTGTTCAATTTGGAAGTGTAATTATTAAAATCTGTAATGAGTTTTAATATACCTAATTATTATTAATATAAAACATTTTGTATTTAATCAATTTCAAGGTATCTCCCAAGCCTCTTATTTAGATTTTTCTTTATTATGAATTCAGCTTATTTCAGATTATTCTTTAATACATAAAAGCAATATATCACATTTAAGTAAGAAAAGCTTCTAACTGCAGGTTCTCGACTGTAAAATAAAAAAAATCCTGTACAAGTAAAATACAAATTCTAATTATTCAATTTTTTAAAGTAACACCTGAAGTCGATGCGCTATATATAAATATATGAATAAAAAACTCCTGAAATATTTCTTCTATAAACATGTCTATGTTGAGTTGCATTACTCTAAACTAAATATTAAGTTCCATAAAATCATACTTGACTTCTCTCTTTATATCAATACATGACTTTGATGTCGCTCTATGATTCATTTAATAGAATGAGACTGAAATTCATAATTTAATTATCTTCGTTATTATTTCCACTCTGAAAAGAATGTATGTAACAAGATATTTGTAAATTTAAAATATTAATGTTCTTTAACATTAAAAAAAAATGTATATTAAGATATTTAGGAAGGNGATCAATTCCTTTCATCCTTTTCACTGCATATATCCCTAACCATCCTTAAAAAAAAACTTGATTTACTTAGAAGAAGCAATCCTTTCTTCCCACTCTGTCAGAGTGTAGGAGCTCTGAAGGAGAGAGGATCAGGAAGAAGAATACCAAGCCTTGTGGTCTCACTTATAAGATCATAAAGTCTAGCACTACTCAGATACCAACAGGAAAAATAATCATTAAACGGTTAGAAAAAGAATGCCTTCAGAATAAATTCGGTTCCTGTATTTTGATTTAGCAAGAATAGCTTCTTTACGAGAAATCTGATGAAAGAACATTATAGTTGTCAAATGTAATTTTAAATGTCCATGCTCTATAAGTTTTTGCGTTAAACTCTTGTTATGGAATAAATTTTCTAATGTAATTACAATAGGTGTGCGCTTCCCTTACTTATTCTTCCCGGCCACATATATTATATATTGAGAGTGCTTATATTTATACGTATTTTGGCAAGAAATTGGATAGTTTATTATTGGCTAAAATGCGCCAAATTTCAAAAGGAAAATCGCCGATATTTTTATTACTGTTAGAGTTGTTAAGAAAGACCATGTAGGTGTGATTGTACAATATATATTTTCTACATGATTTTGAAGGAAAAAAAACAAAAAACAAAAAAAAACAAAAAAAAAAACGTGGTATTTATTCTTATTTCTGGCCATCTTTAGACATGGGAGATCTGCTTGAACTCCATTGAATTACAGTTTCTAGTAGTGAAGTTGTGTACTGCCTAGTAGACCTTTGAAGCAAACTAACTCACAATTTAGTGCACAGTCCTACGCCAACTGCTTTAATGAGCCTTCCTTACTTCTCTGAGAGTCTCCACCCGAGTCTTTACACGCTTCTCCAATGTTTATTGGCCTTTTTTATTAAGGAAACAAAATTTAGTTATAACTTTCAGCCAGCAACTGATTTCTCTCACTGAGAATTTCCTTCAATTCCTCCCCCCCCCCCACCTTGATGTCAGACTGAAAGGCAAATGAAAAGCAGGGATGTACAAATTTGTTATTTACAGTGACGCTTTTAGCAAACCATTTTAGAACGAATGCGCAAAGACAAATAATCATTCAGACAGTAAATAGATAATTTCATCCTGTTATCTTGGTAATCTGACATATTTTTATCTGGATTATTTAAACTTTCTCTGCGATTAGTTGGATGACATCCTTAAAAGGTGATATCGTTTGTGGTGGATGTATAAACAGATTAACATTTAATATTGAATTGAATATGAAATTGCAATATTCCTGTTATACTTAGCGTTACAAAAAAATATTTACATGAAACATAATAGGAGTAATATGTGATTTTCAATTTTTATATAGTATTTTTCCAAAATTATACAATCGAAGATATGTAATCATGTCTTTTCTAGGGTTGCCTCTACCTTCTCATTTGAATTATATTAAATGAATTGGGTAAGTCGTCTTCGCTTAGCAAATTGTTAAATCAATCGGTTTCGGTTGAAATAAGTTAAGGAGGGGAGAGTGAATAATGGGAGAATTAAGTGATTAATTGGCAATATCTTCGTTATTACACTTATTTCCAATATATAAAGTATAATAGGTAAAATTAATTTCTTTTATACAGCATTTATGTTCTACAATATTTTTCTAACAATATGGTGCACAATAAAGAAAATATTTACGAATAAAGAAGGTGAGTGGATCGCTGCCCACCCCTATACTCCTACTTGTCTCTTAGGCCTCATTTTTACGCAAAGAAATTTGACGTGCCGCTTTTAGTAAAGAATTAATAAGAATTAACAATTAATGCGAGGGAATAGAATACAAAATATATCTGTCCCAGCCAGGACTCGAACCTGGATCTCATGCTTTCCGGGCCGGTATGATTCTATTACACCACCAGGACGAGTTAGATAACTCGTAATAAGTTAGATAACTTATTAAATTCCCAACAATTGTCCCGGTGGTGTAATATTATATAATATATGTATACAAATTTTATAACTGTGGGACTCGAATACTAAACCTACCATGGCTCACTATAAGTCTGAGGAAGAACTGGCGTTGTCTTAGAAATGAAAAAGGACGATGCCCCCCCCCCCCAGATTGAAGAAGAGAATTAGGGTTGCACAGAAATCGTTCTTAGAAACTTCTAGGGCTTCCTCGACTCTTTCACGAAGTTATAAAAGCAGCTCGCCAGCGGGCACCCGGGTCAGTGATAAGTTAGTGTTACTCAGTGGCAGATTACGTGTCAGATGACATGTCTTAGAGCGTCGGACTAGCTGTAGCCTTTGGAGTGTCGGAAACAGTGATAGTTATAAGTTTGTTATAATAAATTAGCTTAAATTTATCTTTGTTCTAAATTGTTATTAAAACGTAGCCCATTACAATATATACCAGTAAATGTTTTTAATTCATACTAACGATGGAATGTTACGATGTATTTTTCAAAAATTTGGATAATGGAATAGGTATACTTCTGAAGATGATAGCTTGTTCCATTAAAGATACATAAATAAGCGTAAATGACTAATTTAATGTTAAAAACTGGAGAAGCTATAAAGGCTAAGTGCAAGAAAGATCTTAGGGCTGTCCAAGAAGAAAGACAGTAATGGCTAGCACTAAACACAGACAGTTACAAATATTTTATTTGGTTGTGGTTTTTTATCCCACGTAAATTTTAAACAATTAATGAGAGGGAATAGAATAAAAAAATCTATCTGTCCCAGCCAGGACAGTAACCTGGATCCCCTGCTATCCGGGCTGGTGCATTTACCAGTTATGCTACCAGGGCGAGCTCGTTCTATTCTATTCCCTCTCATTAATTGACTGATAGTTACATTCCTTAATATGTTCAGTAACATGCGACTCTCCTAATATAAAATACAGAACACAAAACTCAAATAAATACATTTTCTTTCTATTATTGTCATGTCAATTTTTTTATCACAACACTTATAAGATCATAAAGTCTAGCACTACTCAGATACCAACAGGAAAAATAATCATTAAACGGTTAGAAAAAGAATGGCTTCAGAATAAATTCGGTTCCTGTATTTTGATTTAGCAAGAATAGCTTCTTTACGAGAAATCTGATGAAATAGAAGATTAAAGTAATTATAAAATATCGTCTGATGCAACACAGACACAGGTTACCCTGAAAATGGCTTAATACTACAAAATATGCAATTATGCATAATGATGCAGAAGTCAGATGGCAGTTTTGGAATGCACAATAGTATCTGTTACAAAGGATCTGATAAAACTTGCACGTTCCTCAATGAATGTAATTCAATCGTCTTACTCTCTCTACCGTCATGAATATTTCTGTTGGATGGCCAAGGGAGGTGGGGCTAATATGGCGGAGGGTGAGTCCTCATCTCGCAGATGGCGCAGATATCCATGTTGAAGAATGAGTTCATCCGAAATCCAAGTCTTGTACCGATTTCCTTGCCCGTTTTCTCTTGTAAATAAATTTATCCTAAAACTAAGATTTAGAATATATATTGTCAAATATAGGCAGGAAAAAAACAGAAAACAGTTATTTGGCGCTTAATTTTTTATTCTAAACAATTAATGAGAGGGAATACAAAAGACTTATCAGCAGGAGATCCAGGTTCGAGTCCTGGCTGGGACAGATAAGTTTTTTTTATTGTCACTCATTAATTGTTTAAAATTTACGTCGGATAATAAACCACAACTAAATTAATATTTATTTTATTTTTTATTTCTATTTAGACATCATCAAATATTGCTCTATTTTTATTATTGTTAACTCTTCTATAGATATATATGGAGTATATGAATTATTAAATATTCACTGAAAGCCAATAATTTGCGAAAAAAAAGTTGACAATATAGTATAAAATCGCTTAAGAATCCGCCGTTTTTATAAAATATTTTGCTAAAAATCAACTTATTCTTTTGGTACCATGATGTAATTTGTAAAAAAATTATAGCTCTTCCTATTAAATAGTTTTTAAAATGTGGACTGTTTTTAAAATTATATTTATAT
>KZ808664.1:129784-159282 GCA_000696205.2 Oncopeltus fasciatus | reverse complement strand
TATATATAGGCTTTTTTTTTTTTAAAGTTAAAGATTAGTGTAATTTGCATAGAAAAATGGGAATTTTTGGAGGAAAAATAGTATTTTTTTTTAAGGGAGTAGCGAGGGAAAGAAGTTGGTAATAGATGTGTTTTGAATATTTGGTTTAGAATTTTAAAAAAAGTTCAATATGCAGAAGGAATGTAAACTAATTATCATTTAGATCCAAGGCAGACAGAAATAAGAATAAATTACAAAAATCTTTTTCATCTCCCAAGCTGGAGAAGGAAATGAGCATAAAAGGTATGAACACAAGGCTGGCTTTTCGGGAACTAAGAATGGAGGAAGAACTCAATATTCTTAAATGCTTTTCTGGTATGGGTTATATGCATATACATTATAGAACATAAATGTTTTAAAAAGTTTTTTTTTTTCTTTGTACTTTGTATCTCAATACTAATAAGAACATAGATACAGATGATTATTAATTTGTCCTAACTGAGCTTTTGTCTAAACCTCTTCCCCCCATCCAATTCTCATGAAAAATGAATTAACTTAACAGTTTGTAAAAGAAAGCCTATATAATAAACCAATTTCTATCAAATAAAATCCAGAGGGGCCACCTAATCTACTCAATTCTTAAAAGATTTTCTCTTAAAAATATCATAGAATAGAATTGTCACAAATAAGCATTAGACAACTTCCATGTTCTATAAAAAAATGTTTTAAACTCTAACATCAAGAAAAAAGTTGAAATTTTACAGTTTGGTTTTCCTCTAAATCAACCCTCATCCTTGGCAGATTTTAGCCATCAATAAACTCATCTAACAGTTTACAAAAGAAGATTAAACATTGAATTTTGTTTCTTTATTTTAAAAATTGATAAAATATGGAGAAGCTAAAGTAGACACAGACAAATAATGAACAAAAACTTTCTACACTTCTCTCTGACCATTTTTGTGAATTCAATTATAAACATATTTAATATTTATTCATGTGTGCAAATATATATATACCNATTAATGATTATAAATATATATGTATGTATGTATGTATACATATTCACACATGCGTATATAGACAGGCATTTCATTAAAACATAGTAACCAAATATTTGTAAGAAATATGTAAAGCATAACATCTAATTACTTGACCAACACACATGTAACTAAGAATTTATTGTCACACGAGAGAGGCAAAACCATAATAATGTATAGTGCTACAAATTGATAATTATTAATGTGAGGAAAACAATAAATAAAGAAGAGTAAAATAAAATATAAGTACAAACAAAATATAAATTATAAAAAAAAAAAAATAAAGAGTTAACACCTGTAATACTCCTCCTGGTTCGTTCTTGGCCATAATAACATGAGAGCTACAGGACACTCAACAGATCCTAATCTTCGTTCTTTGCATTCTCTACCCATAGTATCACCAACAACTTCTGCAAGTTCAAAACTGCTTGTTGAAGGTAAAGAAAGTCTCTCAACAATACACTGGACTATTTCTTCTGATGTTGTCTGCTTGCTAGCTTCCACTGACAAAGCTTCATAATGTGGCGAAAGAGCACCAACAAAAACTTGAACAATATATCTATTATTTTCAGTCTCCATATTTGTCTTTATTTCTCACTAATAGATACTCTAAGCCCTAATATCAGTCCACGATTAGAATGACATTCTTGAGAAGATTCTACTAAAGACATACTGCCTATTACTTAGAGATGCAGGGGTTGTCTATAAAACTTAAGATCAGTGAATGTTCAGGTGAAATGCAACAATACTCAAAAGAAAAGAAAAGAAAAATATAATAGGACTGAAGATCTACTACATTGCAGAGAAGAAACAGGTGAAGTTAGAAAAGGCTATTCAAAGAAATGAGTCACAAATAAACACGAATGAAATATTGGAAACATGTTACAGAGAAACAAAACATGGAAATTGATCTATTTCCAAACATACTAGGAATAACCTCGCGAACTCATAATATAAATGTTTATGTTTAAAGGTAAATAAACCACTAGTTGATTGTAAGCACTCCAGTGATCAAAAACACATCTGACATGTGTTATCTTAAAAACACATAAAGGATTATAGACAACACTTGTGAAGTTTATCTCATTCTTGTGCAAGAAAATAGCATTTCCATAAACCCATTAACACTGACAAAGTACTTTCATAAAAATTAAAGTGTCTAAATAATCAATAAACTTAACGTAACTTAATTATAATGGCAGTTTCGTAGGGTAATAAGTCTTAATTAACAAATAAATCTTAGAAGGACCGAGTATTCATTAACTTGTTCGCATCGCAATGACTTATCAACACAAGTGCCTTGATGAGCAGGGCTGCGAAAGTGAGAACAGTTGAAGGTTTCTATATTATCATTTTGAAGGGAAAAAATACAATATGCATCTAGGAAAAAATAAAGTACAAATACAAACATGAATCTAAATATTTTAACATATATTCTGATAAAGTATATTCAACAGATGGAGGGACCATTCATACTTGAAATTGGATTCATCAATGAAGGAGGAAAATTAAATTATCAGTTGTCCTATATTAGACAGAAAATTTATTATTCTTTCAAAGAATGGCATATCCTAGAATTAAATATCTAAGAAACTAAAACGTTTCAGTCAAAGTGAAAGTTCATATCTACGGGCTACTTACTCTCATGAATGTTCTGATACGGTTCTGTTATTTTAACATACAATTAGTGAAATCACAATAAGTCATTTTCAACATATAATAGGTCGTTTTATATAATACATGCTGTATATCAATGATAATTCAAGAATTAAAGTATCTGTGATAAAAGAGATATACAACATAATAAAAGAGGGGGGGTAAAAAGATTATTGTAAAAATATTAAGTAATTAAAAGAAAGTTGATGTAAAAAGCTGTAAAAATAAAAATTACATTAAATTAAAATAAATTTATTCAAAAAATAAATAAGCTCTTCCATCAATCGTTAGTTTAATCACGACGATAAAGAAATAATTTGGCAGGTCAACATTGTATAATGATAAGGGAGGTAATTTTCAAATGTGTTGATATCTTAATTATCAAAGATGTTTTTAAATATTCCAGTATAATTATTATTTTTGTTTTCCTCAAACTTCTAAGACACCTCTAATTGTTCTGGTTTACTGAAATATTTAAATGCGTATTGTTATAAACAGAAATATACTACACTTTGTGAATTTGAGATGGGTGATGAATCCTTAGCTTTTGATGAAAAATTAGAATTGCAATCTTGGGGCTTACCAAATTACATTCTGGAGGTAAGCCAATTTGGTTATTCTTCCAAATGGCCTGTGTATACAGTGCTTATCTGCATTCCTCTAAGTCACTAATAACTTTGTTGTTTATTACAGAAATATTTGAAACGAGGAATCTCTAAGATGTTTCCTTGGCAGGTAGAATGTTTAATGTCTGAAAATGTATTATTAGGAGGAAATCTTATTTATTCTGCCCCTACATCTGCTGGTAACAAGTTGTTATTCTACTGTTTAGTTTACATATTGTAACATTGTTTATACAATTATCAAATTTAGTTCACTATAATTAATTAAATCAATTTCACAGTAGTTCGAAACAACTTATTAATTCTATCAGGGGATTATGCTATTTCACCAGCTATACACTATCTATGACACAGTTGCAGGTTTAGAGAAGATTTTTCTTATTCTTCTAAGATGATTTTAGTTGGGGTTCGGTCCTCGACCGATAATAATATCGACGGTCAACAAACTCTCATTTTGAACATTTTTCTTCTTCTGTTCTTGAATTTTAATGTTTTATTTTTTTGTTATAAAATTGTTTAAGAATTATGCATTAATTACTTAAGACACTACTGCTAATTATGGATTATTCTTAGATAATTATTATGAAGATTGAAGTCAAACTAATTTCTAGTTGGATAGAAAAATATTTTAGTGATATATCAGTCCAAGATGTTTGATAGCATTTGTTAAATATAGAAGTTCCTTGGCAAATAATGCCATTCAACAGACTTCAATTTATATTGAACAGTGAAAAGGTACTATATATTTCCTGCTTTTTACCCAGAGGAAAGGGTGAAGGAAAGAATCCACTCTTCTGGCATACTTTTATTTTATTTGATACTAACATACATGTATAATTTAATTACTATCATTTTTGGTGTCAAGAAGGTAGATACTGAGAAAATAACCAAAACATTTTCAAAAATATATTATGAGGACATCAATAGCTGCATATATATACATACCATAATAGAATTATTTAAATATTCAAAAATAACTAAACTTATACCCTTATTTAAATGTGTAAATCATAGTCTCCATAATTAAAGATAATCTATCATTATGAACACTTTTAATTGTGAATACTGAATACTATATACTAAAAACTCTTCTTCAACATTTATTGGACATTCTTCTGAATGTCCAATAAATTATGGGCTCTAAAATATTTGTTGTTTATTTTCATTAGGAAATAAATGCCCACTAGCACCAGTTCGTAGTGGCAAAAGCTTGTTAGTTGGTAGATTTTTGTATAATATTAATTTTATAAAGAAATTTATAGCTAAAAGTGACATAAATATTCACATGCACAAATAGAGTTACTTCTTCAGGTTATTAATATATTTTATTTATCACCTGTAATACTCCTCCTGGTTCGTTCTTGGCCATAATAACATGAGAGCTACAGGACACTCAACAGATCCTAATCTTCGTTCTTTGCATTCTCTACCCATAGTATCACCAACAACTTCTGCAAGTTCAAAACTGCTTGTTGAAGGTAAAGAAAGTCTCTCAACAATACACTGGACTATTTCTTCTGATGTTGTCTGCTTGCTAGCTTCCACTGACAAAGCTTCATAATGTGGCGAAAGAGCACCAACAAAAACTTGAACAATATATCTATTATTTTCAGTCTCCATATTTGTCTTTATTTCTCACTAATAGATACTCTAAGCCCTAANTTTTTTTTTTTTTTTTTTTTTTTTTTTTTTTTTTTTTTTTTTTTCAATTTTAGCTTATTAAAGAATCCTACAATGAATTTCTGGGATACTAACCTTCCTTTTTTTCAGAGGTTTTGGATATTTTGTATACTGTGTTAAGTTATAACAACTGATGAAATTTATCTGGAATGTTTGAAATAGTTTTTTACTGTATATGTATATGTCTGCAGGCATTGGTATGTGCAGATATTATACATTAATTTTCTCCCTTTTCGTATGTGCATAAATCAGTGTTCAAAGTTCAATGTTCTCAAGTTTCATTCCCTTTGTGATTCCACCAAATTTCTTTCCCTTTATATTTTTGGGAAGTGTGTTTTGTTCTTCCTTGTATTAAAAAAAAAAATTTCCATTCAATGAAGAATGGTTCCCAATCAGGGCTGGGTGTTCTCTAGGATCACACCAGAATTCTACTGGGTGATTACAAACAAAACCACTGAAATTGAATACCAACTGTACCCTGTGAGCATTGAACCTAGGACCTTTGGCTCTGGAGTCTAGTAATTTAACCACCAGACCACTGTGCCCCTGTCTAAAATATGAAATATAAATTTTGACTGATCAGTAGATGAACAAAAATTCTATAAAGAGAGGATTGTCGGGAATTCAGTCATGGTATTTGAGCAATTAAAAACTAATTTGTAAACAAAATAGTTTTTATTTTAGCCAACGTTTCGGCCTGAATTTTAGGCCTTCATCGGGGCTGAATATGAAAGAGAAATTTTAACTCCTCACACTCTTATCATCAAAAAATAAATATTGCATAAAACCTCATTTCCAGAACCCTTAACCTCTCCAACAATATATTCCATGACAAAAACATTAAACACATAACAGACATTCTCAACTATAATGGCATTCCACGACACAAAATAAACACTCATCAATCAATTTTATGATCATTCCCCTCCCCCCCTCACCTCCCATTCCACCTAGTGACACTTCAATATTCCGTTCCCTACTCTATATTCCCACTCTATCAGAAAATATCAATAAAGCTCTAATTAGTACCTTCCCTAAACAACACATTGGCTTCTCCAACAACAAACTACAAAATGTATACACTAAACTGAAAGACCCCTTATATTGACACATGTAATGTCATTTACAAAATCCCCTGCGCCACTCCAAATTGTATGGCAGCATATATTGGACAAACTAAGAACCTCATTAAAAGACGAATCATCAACTATAAACATGACAAAATCACCACAGCCCTTTCAAAACACTCTACTATTGACAAACACCCTTTTGACTTTGATAAATTCACACTTCTTGCGACTTAACCAAACCTAGAGAAATGACTTTTAGCCGAGTCTATTCACATACATTTAAAACATAACCCCATTAATGGCAAAACAGACAAAGACTATATTTCTTCCACATACAGTAATACTTTTCACATCTTAAAACAAAAATCATAATAAGACCACCTCATTTAATTTTTTCCCCTCTCACTGTTGTACAGCGATATGTCCTGTACCTCAAGCCATTTAAACCATCTCAGCCATTCCCCACCCCTACGTTCCTTTCCACAATAGTCAAATACAAATTTTTAACAGATCAGTCATTATGTAGATTCAATTGAGCACTGATATCTCTCTCTCTCTCTCTCTCCCCATCACCCTATTTGGTATGTACACTTACAAATATTATTAATTTTTTTTAAATTTACAATATGTTTAATATCCATTTTTATTATCGAGTACACACAGTTTTATATTTTCATTCATTAATCTTTGTTTGATTATCATATATAGACACGTTTCTATATTATTTTCTATGTTTCTCTTTTATATTCAGCCCTGATGAAGGCCTGAAATTCAGGGCGAAACATTAGCTAAAATAAAAACTATTTTTATTAGATGATTTTAGTTGGGGTTGGGTCAAGGTAGATCCAAAGAAAAATACAATTTAAAAAAAAATGTATTTTTTAAAAGATTATCTGCCAACTTTTCGGCTTACATTGTAAGCCATCTTCAGGGCTGTAAAAATACAATGTCATGAGAATATAATAATAATTGACAATATTATAATATAGAATTACCATAATGTAATGTGATATCAAAAGTATGAATGTAGAAAGCTATGTAAGGGAATTTAAAAACATGCAGACAACAACCTATTAAAAAAATAATTAAAACAGTAATTGACCACACCTGCCTATCACGAAGATGAGAGAGGACACCCACGGTGTCTGTGGGTAATTTTTTGAAAAATTATATTTTCTTCTTAGTCATGGAAATGTGAACTTAGGGAGAGGACGTCCTCTCTCGTCTTTATGATAGGCAGGTGGGATCAATTACTTTTTTAATTTATTTAATTATTTTTTTAATAGGTTGTTGTCTGCATATTTTTAAATTCTCTTAAATAGCTTTCTACATCCATACTTTTGATATCACATTAAATTATGGTAATTCTATATTATAATATTGTCAATTATTATTGTATTCTCATGACATTGTAATTCTACAGCCCTTTTTTTAAATTTGTATTTTTTTTTTTATCTACCTTGACTGAAACCCAACTAAAACCATCTAATAATAATATCTATGGTCAAAAAACTCTCCATTTAAAAACTATTTTGGTTACAAATTGGTTTTTAATTGCTCAACTACCATGACCGAATTCTCAACAATTCTCTCTTCATGGAACTTGATGGTCGAATATTCATTCCACAAAAATTCTATTTTTCCTGTTTCCTTTGAAGCTTTTTACTTTTGTATAAGTATTTAATTTTAATTATCCTTATGTTTATCATTGATATATTTTGATTATTCTCTTACTTATAGCTTACTCACTTCTAAAATTTATGGTTATTCACTCACAACTAAGTGCTTCATCAAAATATCAATCAATGCATATCAAAATATGCAGTTTAATAATCTTAACTCTCACATAGTCTAATCTAGTCTTCAGAATTATTTATAGTATTTTCATTCTGGCTCGACTATGTTTAAAAAGTGTTTTTCGCTGAGCTTTCACATATCCTTGTGATCTTTAGGGCTTTTCCATTCAGCACAAAACATCTTTTCGACATGGTCAGGCCCAGAAGGAAAATCTTTGAATCATAGTTCTTTTAAGATGAATAACTAGTCCATCATTAGAAGCCCTAGCATTTAGAGGTGCTATCACTAGAATATATACTGTTAAAAATTTAAGGTTAAAATTTAAGAATCTCAGATTTTTTATTTTAAAAGGCCTTTATTGTTTTTATTTTTAGGATGTTCTTTGTGGTAATTGTAGAATAGATATTTGAGCTAAGATTTCAACATAAAAAGGAAAATTATAGTTTATATTATGATTTTTTAATTTATAACTTTACATTTGACTTTATACTTTGTCTGTTATTGTAGTAGTAGTAGTAGATCATAATGGAGGGCAATCAACTTCTAGGTTATTACGCCCTATAAATACCCTTTAATATATTTACTATAAATTAGTTAATAAAAGACAGGAATCAGGATTTTGTCTGTTACTGTATGATTTTTTATTAATACAATTTTATAAAATACTATATTACCTTTAATTTTGTATAGAATACATTCCAAATTATGGAGATAATTTATTTACAGTGCAACACTCATGTGTATTATCATAATATATGGTTCCTAATTATACCTTAATCCTGTATTATGTATACATATTATACACAAATACATTTAATTCTTAAAAAACAATATGCATCTTCCAAAAGGAGAGTTTTTTTTTTTTTTTTTTTTTTTTACCGTAGATATTATTATTAATTAATAATGGAACTGCTTCTCCATCTAAGCTCCTCTTATTCAGTCAGCCCTCTGGATTTCCTTTGTCATTTGAAACTATGAACCTCCAAAACTACTTTCCCAGTTTGATTGAACCATTCAACTGTCTTATATGTGGGATTTTGTGACCCATCTTGATTTTAAAAATATTTAAATTTAAGTAGCATTTATTAATTTATCTCTTTTATTAGTTTAAATGTGAAATTTCATCTCATTTGGCAATTATTGCCAAGGAAAATGAAATTTCACATTTAAACTTGAATTGACTTTTTACCCCTTTCAAGGGTTGAATTTCATCTAATTATTAAAATATGTTGTCGTTAATAATGAAAGGTGTGTGTGTGTGTCTATATATATATATATATATATATATATATATATATATATATGGACTGGAAAGAGAAGTTTCAAGAGAGGACAATACACCATTGCTGCAATGATCCCTTCCATTCTTTTACTAAAGGGTTTATGGTAGGAAAAAGACTGGTCCCTATTGCGATTGGAGAATTTAAGCCTTTTAGCCCTATAAACTTTAAGCCTATAGGCTGATTATGATGAAACTTAGAGAAAAATTTTATAATTTCAGCTTAATCTGTGCACATGTTCCTATTAACTTCCTATTAGAAAGATAAAGACCTATTTTATGAAGGGCTAGAGGTATGTTTTGATGAATGTCCCTACTATGATATGAAAATTGTCCTAGATTTCAATGATCAAATAAGAAAGAGCCTATGCTAAGTTGTTCGAGAACTTTCATCGGGGTTTCACTATGTCATTTTCATTTTTGTGTAAAAGTTGTGTCTGAATGGCATAACTAATTCTGTCTGCCAAACTATCTATTGATTCACCAAGGCCTAATTTCAAGTTAGTGAACTGCTGCAGCAAGTCTTTAATTATCTTGTATTTACCTGTGTCAAATGTGATTTGTGGAGTTGTGCCCAGCCAAGTCCTTAAGTCTTGGAAGCACTGCATAGCTTCAGACACCCAAACCATACTTGATGTCCGAAATTGGATTATAGTAGCACTCAACAGAGACAACTGGTGGTCTGGTGGTCAACATTAGAGCAGGCCAAGACTCTACTTCAAGGGACGTAGTGTCGGTTTAGTTGAGGATTGAATTTTGTCAAATAAATAATATATTTTGCCATTAATGATGAAAGGTATATATATATATATATNGTGAGAACAATTTTATACTTAACTTAGTAAGTATATATATATATACTTACTAAGTTAAGTATAAAATTGTTCTCACTACTGTTGGGTAGAAGTTTTCCTAGCCCATATAACTTTTATTTTCCATTTATATAGGCTAAGTTAATATAGTCAATATCATCCTATTCTTTATAGAATTCTGTTATTTATTCAATTTTTTCCAGAGGAATGGCTCAGAGTATACAGGTTGTTGGAATGTCAGCTACACTACCAAATTTGGATCTACTTGCAAAGTGGTTAAATGCCACTTTATATTACACTGAATTCAGGCCTATTCCTCTGTTTGAATATTTAAAAGTGGGTAGAACTATTTACAAAGGTCCTAAATTGGTTGAAGAGTTTGAGCTTGAATCATCTTTCCATATTCCGGTGATTAAAAAAAAAATTAATTTGTTGAATATCTATTTTTTTAAAAATAAATATGATGTATATTATGTATGTATATGTGTGAGTGTTGTGTATATTTATTATGTTTTATTTATTTATTTTCTTTTTTAGAATGACCCAAGTGATGTTGTCTCCCTCTGTTTGGATACAATTGTTCAAGGATTTTCTGTGCTAGTTTTCTGCCCTGCAAAAAACTGGTGTGAGACCTTAGCTGTGCAAATTTCATCGGAAATTAAGAGATTAGGTAAAAATATTTGCCATATCTTTATATAATGAATTAAATAAAATTTAGATGCCTTTTGTAAACTCAAAGAAATTTCCTCTGAAAGAAGTGTGTATATTTTAAGTGTAGGATAAATATTCACTTTGCTCTTAACCCAAACACTTTCATTATTCATTCATTCATTCATTTAGATTGTTCTATCTTGGAGTCATCTGTGGAGAGATAAGTTCTATCTGGATCCCTATTTAGAGCAAATTCTTCATGTTCTGCTAGCAAGATTACTTCTAAATTCATAGTTTGTAAACTAGATTTGAATTTGGAGGATACAATTTTTTTTAAAGAAAAAATATTGTCCTCTTAAGCAGTAGAACTCTTATTATTAAGATTTTATTTTGATTTGCAGTTTGAGAAGCTTTCAGTTCCACCTCAATATGAAGACCCAGGAGATTTCCATTGGAGCAAATGGAATTGACATCATAGCTCCCATTATTAATAAACCTTCCAGTCTTTGCATCTTACTTAGTTATTGTTTCTGTTTTCTTATTTGCCATCTATGCTGCTAGACAAAGCAACATATGTAAGCATACATATTTATTGTCAGATATTGTAACTGTAGTAAATATCCAATGAGCAAGTGATAGTTTAATCTCCCTGTATGTGCCTATTGCTTTACGGTAAAGCAATCCTATGCGCCATCATGAACCTTTATTATCTATTCATTACTGCTTAGTTTGAAATTCAGGAACTAGATGTTTCACTGATTTGACTATGCTCATTCTTTTTTCTTGGAGATATGATTCTAGGATGTCTTTAAGTTTTCATTTATTATTTAAAGTCATATTCCTCTCCTTATTTGGATTGATTGTGAGCCCTCTGTTTTCATCCAATTTACTAAATTTTTTAAAGATGCCTGTTTTATGTCAGTTATGATATTCTGGACCTTATCAATCCCAAGTAACTTTAATCGAGCTTTAATGTATAGCTCTTATTCTTGAATTGCATTTAACAAATTATTGATCATCAGGCACCACAAGAAAGATAAAAGGACTTCCCCTTGCGGGCAGTGTACAGTTGCTCTCATTCTCAAATGTAGTAAAAATGTTCTTGTGATGAAGTGAATAAATTCTGCTTTAAACCAGATTCTCCAACCATTTCATTAAAATAGAATTTAATCTATTTCTTCATGGTCTCAACTATAGTCCAGGTGGGTGTTTTATCAATGCTCTTTCAATTTTTATAAAAGCTGCAAGGGACATTTCTTTGTATTGAAAATTCAAGCTGAGTGTTTTCATGTTAAATTTAAAGTAATTTAATACTGATTTGCCTTCCTGAAAAGCAAATTGTTTGCAGTTTAGTAGTAGTTGACTCATAATATGTTTGTTTGGTTAATTAGTTATCAATGAAATCAAATGGAGAGATTTTGACTGTCGAGACTATTAGTTGAGAATTTGTTGGAGTTGGATCAAGGTTGAATAAAAATTTAAAAAAATTACTTTAAATTGTATTGTTTTGTATCAACCTTGACCATACCCGGTTCCCTATTAGAGCTGGTGACCCCTAAGAGCACACCAGGAATCCTTTAGGTCATTAAAACAGAAACTAAGAAGAAAAAACCAAATGTGCACTGTGAACATTGAACCTGCGGTCTTTGTCTTAGGAGTCTAGTTCCTTAACCACCAGATCGCCTTGCCCCTCTGGGTCTGTGAGGAAAAGGATTAGTAAATCCTATTCTAGCGAAAGGGATGAAGAATTTGCTTTATAGTATAATAATACTAATGTTCTTGAAGACTTCCACGGTCTGAGTCATTATTTACAATTTCTTCTTCTGGTTTGGACCGTTTCATTTTATTGATGGTTATCAAGCTTCCGCTAATCTTGCTGTGAGCCTCTCCCAGGATTACTATAGAAGTGAAGGAAGGGGAGAAGGGACAGAGCATATATACCTGTGGGTTCCGGTGATGTGACTGGAGTCTGCCATGCCATGGTCTGGAAGCCCTTGGTCGGTACCTGGTACTAGAAGAGTCCTGTCTAAATTCACCATTGTGAGATGTTTTATTTGTTGCTTTGTCAAAGCAGAGTGCCAGCTTTTACTTAACCTGTATCCATCCTCTTTGTTTATATTGTTCAGATGTTTGATAACTTCTATTGCTTCTCTTATGGTCCTATGTTGGTAGTTGACAATCTTGGCTATCACTTTAGTATTTTCAAATGGAATGCTATGGTTTATATTGTATAAATACTCTACTATTGATGAGTTGTCTGTTTTCTGTTTCTTGACGCAAGTAAGGTGTTCTGTTGGTCAAGTTAAGATGAGTCTTCATGTTTGTCCCATATATTGCGTACCACATTAATAATGGATGCTGTAAATTCCAGGAGTCCATAGTCCTAAATCGTTCTTAGGGTTTGGTAGTAGGTGTGATATCTTCCTTTCAGTAGTTTAGTTAATCTATTCCATGTTTCTTGAGTACCCTTGATATCTTCTCTGTCCTGCCTTTAACATAAGGAAATATGACATTTGGTCTGTTAGTGTCCTCAGTCAAAGTGGGATGTACTGTTCTTAGTAAATATTAATTTAGTTTTGGTTTATTATCCCACATAAATTTAAAACAATTAATGAGAGGGAATAGAATAAAAAATCTATCTGTCCCAGCCAGGACTCGAACCTGGATCTCCTGCTTGCCGGGCCGGAATGTTTCCATTACACAATGGGACAAGTGTAATGGAAATATTCCGGCCCGGCAAGCAGGAGATCCAGGTTCGAGTCCTGGCTGGGACAGATAGATTTTTTATTCTATTCCCTCTCATTAATTGTACTGTTCTTAGGTTTCACACTTCATTCTCCCAATGAACAAGTTTTCAAAGCCATTCTTCCTTAATGTAGTTCTCAAATGCTTTCTTTTGGTAGTTTGTTGGGCTCACATATTTGTTCTGCTTTTTGGAACAGAGTTCTTATAACTCCTGCTCTTGTGCCAGGTGATGGTGTGAATTTGCATGTAGATATCTGATTGAGTGTGTAGGTTTTTTTTTTGTATACTGTATGTTACCTCTATGTCTAGGAAGGGAGTCTAAACTTATGCTCATATATTTCCATAGTAAACTGTATGTCAGTATGTTTACTGTTCTAGATAAAATATTCTAATGTGCTTCTAATGCTGTTACCTTGCATCTGCTGATAGTTTTTCCTATTGAAGAGGAAATATATGGATCTTAGGCATACTTCGGCCACTAACAACAATTCTTAATTGAAAACTTTGTTTATTAATTCCAGTGTTTCATTGATTGGTATCTTCGTGAATAATGATTAAACATAAGAATCTCTAGAATATCTTCTTCCTTTATTTGCTTTATGCTGCTTAATTTTTCAATGATATCTTCGAAATTCTTGATGAAATGTTGACTGTTTCCAACATGAGGAGATATCTTTTTGGTCAAGTATCTTGAGACTTCCTGATTTTGGCTACCAATGTTACTGATGATTGGTCTATTAGGGATGTTCTGCTTGTGGATTTTTGGAAGTCTGAATAATCTGAGTAGTCTTGGGTCCAAAAGCTCAAGGAATTTAGATCATAGCTCTGCAGAGTTCGATTTTTTTAATGATCTCTTAGATTTTTCTATTTACCTCCTTTATAGAATCTTTCCTTAAAAGCACATGGCATCCTCCAATAAGTATTCCATCTTCTTGATTCAATCATTGATTCCAAATGTGCTCAGCAATTAAAATATAAGAAAAGTGTGAAGAATTGGATGCTATTTGGTAACCCTAAAAACTTTCTTTTTTTTAATTTGCTATAATATACAATTTATTTTATTCTTTTCTTAAATTATCTTATTATTCAGAGATAACTTAAGTGCATCTTTATAGGATAACTTAAACTAATATAACTTATTCCTGATTTTTGTGAAAAATGTTTTTGTTGTTCCAGAGAACTCACATATGCAAAGCTTTTTTTTTTTTTTTTTTTATCTGAGTAAAACTATGTACTGGTTTTATATCAGTCTTAATAGTTCTTAAATATTAGTCCAGTCTGATTGGCTGTATGAATAGCAAGTTTATATAAGCACTGGAGGATTAACAAAATTAATAGAAATCACAAATGTGAAACACATAAAAGATATAAAATTTTCATGAAAACTTCAGAGGGAGAAGGAAGACACTCAAACCAGTACCTCTCTTATTCCTGAAACTTAATACCCTTTGTGTGTTCAACATTTGTAAATTTTATTATTTTTATACAATTCCCCTGTATATTTAGAGGTCTATTCATCAGTCATGAGTGTATCGTTTTCTTTTCTGTAAGTATGAATTTGCGTGCAATTTACTTCTTCAAAACATTCTTTCTTTTTTTTTAAATCAGGAAATGAAAAAGATAGCACTGCAAAATTGTTGCGGAGTCAACTAAATTCAAGAGGAATTTTTGATACTTTAGAACAATTGAAAAAATGCCCTGCTGGATTAGAAAGAAATCTTGGGAAAAGTGTTTCATTTGGTGTTGGCTACCATCATGCTGGTATGATTAATTAGTAAGATTATTAATGAAATAATTTAATAATGCTATAACTCAGGTAATTTAATAAAAATAATTGGTATTATTTGATCATCTATATTTTAATACTGACTGTGTCATGCTTAAACATATTTTAAATTTCAAAATATTGTACAGTTTCAATTTGATTGATAAAAATAATGCATAAAGAGCAATAAACCTTAAACAAGTTTCATACAAATGTCACTACCAATTATGAAATCTCTATATTCATCTTTACATTTTCTACCATGTTGTCTATATCTGGCAATAATAAATCTTATTAAATTGCCAATTAATTATACCAATTCCTTTCTTTAAAATGGCTTGCAAAAATAATGGACGAGCATTTCAATAACTAAAATGGCGAATATTTATTAGAAAAAAATTCTTTGTGGTTTGATTGATAAACTTTATTAGAATTAAAGATGTGAAATGTTTTATAACCTATTGGTTGTAGGTTTTTTGAAGAACTTGAAATAGATTTTATTTCTATTTTCTGCTTGTTGTGCATATCCAAATATCTTTGGCTAAGTGTATATCATTAGAGAATTTCATCATGCATGATGAATTTGTGTGTATCACAAGGTCCACAATTTAGTTTCTGCCAAATTTTTGTTCACTATATGGGACCTTAAGCAGGGAAGCTGACTAGCTTCTATGGTAAATTAGACCTCTGGTATTAGACCTATAATCCGTATTTGGGATGTTCTTATTAGTGTGCTGAAGATGTAATTTGAATTATGAATTATATTTCCTGGTGTTTCAAAAAAAATTTTTTGATTCAGCAGTATACCCAACAAGCAAAAATTTTATTGGATCTAGTCATTTTTCAAGCCAAGCATTTTAATTTAACTGCAGGCACATCACACTTTCTCCCTTGAGTAACTGAGCCTTTCAATAAGGTACGATGAGAACAGGCTGTCTCAACAATTATAAATCTTAGTACAGAAACTATTATTATACATTAACATTCATTTATAAATATTAATTTAGTTGTGGTGTATTATCCCACATAAATTTTAAACAATTAATGCTAGGGAATGGAATAAAAAATCTGGATTTTTTATTCTATTCCCTCGCGTTAATTGTTTAAAATTTACTTGGGATAATACACCACAACTAAATTAGTATTTATAAATGAAATTAAAAAGTAAATAACGAGAGTCGATAAATAGCTAGATAATGTCAGCTCCTTCGAGAATAATACGATGTATTCGTCTTTACGAGTTAGGCTCTCACTAGTGTGTGTTGGGATTTTAATAAGTTATCTAGCTCGTCTCAATGGTGCAAATGGTAGCATACTAGCCCTGAAAGCAGGAGATCCAGGTTCGAGTCCTGGCTGGGACAGATAGATTTTTTATTCTATTCCCTCGCATTAATTGATTAACATTCATTTTGTCATTCTTAGTTTATTGCATTCATTCTGTTGCGATTGTTGTAGATTTAAAGCTGCTGAATACAATTGTGCTGCTCAAAACTTGGCATTTTCTTTGATCATGCTTCCTTGATACATATATGAGCCATTACATATGCCGGTTTCTACAGAGGGCTCAGTGGTCCAATCGTTAGAGCACTGGGTTCCTGTGCCAAAGGTTCAAGGTTTAATACAGCCCGTTCTCAATTAGTTTTTCTTTCTATCCTTCTGTTTTGAGGATTCATAGTGTATTTCCCTGCCTTAGTGGCTCTAGGTGCACTGAAATCACCAAGGCATGGCGACTGAGCTCTGAAGATGGAATTTATGATTTTGAAAGCGCTCAGCAAAAAAAATTTAAGAAATATGTTACAAATTTGATAACCGTAATAAGAAGAATAGTTTTCTTTATTTTTACTTTCTAGCATTCTATTATTCTGGTCTTGGAAAAATGTGCAGATTTCAATACATTGTTTTGTACAATTAGTCAATGAAGAACTTCTAGAGATTTATGATTGAAACAAAAATTTACATTTATATTTTTAGTTTGATAAATCTTTGATTAAGGTGATTTTTTTTAGAATAATGCCTGAATAATTCATCTGGGGTTTTAAAGTTACCTCACAATTAATTTTCATCAGAATATTTTTATAATTAATAAGAATTTCATCAATATTTTGAATGTATCTATGCATTATCTAACACCCCTACAGGTTTGACTTTAGACGAGAGGGACATTATTGAAGGTGGCTTTAGGCAGAGTATCATAAGAGTCCTTGTGGCCACATCTACCCTTTCCTCGGGAGTGAACCTGCCAGCTCGCCGAGTCATTATCCGATCACCAGCCTTCCAGGGACAATGCATGGATATACTAACATACAAACAAATGATTGGGCGTGCTGGAAGAATGGGGAAAGACACTGCAGGTATTCTCAGAAATATGTCTTATATCACATAAAAATAATGAGACTATTGCTGTAAAATATTTTATTTTTAATTTATACATATTTAGTTTTTATCACCTTCATCAATGTGATGAACCTCTATCCTTACATCGCTCCTTGCAAATTATCCATTGTTTGCCGCTTTTTCTTTCTTAGTTTCAGCAGACTGAAATCTTGTTCCTTTTAATAGAAATTTGACCTTGGGGAATAGATAAAAGTCACATGGTGCATGGTCAGGCGAATAAAGCAGATGGTCTAAAACTGGGATGTACTTGGCTAAACACTTCTTGATAGACAATGCATTGCGAGCTTGCTCTTTGTCTTCACGGAGAAGCACCTCATGGTAGTAATGTTGATTAATAGTTTGACCTTCAGGAACCCAGTGAAGGCACACAATCTCATGAATGTCGAAAAAAATCATCATCATCACTTTGAATTTCGATTTGCTCTTTCGAGCTTTTTTAGCTTTCAGTGAGTTTGGACCCTTCCAATGCATGGATTAACGTTTTATTTCAGGATCTTAAGTAAAAACCAAGATGCGTCACATGTTATGGCTCTTTCTAGATATGGCTTTTCTACAGTGTCAGTACACTTTTTTTATGAGATTCTTTTTTTTTTTCTATTGTGAGAATCACCATCTTTATCACACTCTTTTCGCATGTTCAAATTATTATTTAAAATTTGCCTTTAACTTTGTCTATAACAACTGTTTCAGCAATCTCACCAATTGTTAACCAACGGTCAGATTGAACCGGATAACAGACCTTTTCGATATTTTCATCCGTTTTGAACGTGAAAGGGCGACCCGGGCGGTCATTATCAATTATTAATGTCTTCTCAGTCATCTTGGAAACGCTTGAAACACTCAAAAACTTGCGCAAATGATAAACATTCATCGCCATAAACTTCTTTTAATAAATGATAAGTTTCTGTTGGGGTTTCACCTAATTTCTTTTCTTTTTTTTAATAAATCTTTATTTATTACATTCTGTTATTTAACATCTTGTAATTTGATGACTTAAAATAAATGTACATATATAAAAATAATATAAATAAAATAAAAGAAAAAATACAATAAAATAAAAATTAAATTAACAATAAATAAATAAATGGTCATCACTGTGCAGGGAGAAGGGGCCCATCGACCCCCAATAGGTTTATGCATTAAGGCCTAGGAGGTCGTGAGGCCATCTCCGTTTTAGTCACCAGGGAGGATTGTGAGAATTGGAGACCGACGACAGGGATTGGGCATATGGATTGGAATGAAATTGGAGTTTGCTATGGAAGAGTTTGAAGCGGGTGGAGATAAGGTCTTTGGCAAAAGGAATATTAAAGTCGTGATGAAGGGTAGAGTTGGACACATAATATGGAGCATTAGCAATAATTCTGAGAATTTTGGACTGAAAGGATTGTATTCCTTGTATATTGGAAGGATTAGCGGCACCCCACAGTTCTGCACCATAGGTCCAGATTAGTCTTATTATGGTCTTGTAGATGGTCAGTTTATTTTCTAATGTGAGCTGTGAGCACCTATTTATAAGGCTGTATAAGAGTCAGTGATATCTGTTGAGTTCTTGCCGTTTGATTTTAATATGTTTATTCCAGTTGAGTCGTGAGTCAAGGTGGAACCTTAGGTAACGAACTGAATCAGAGAGAGTTATAGGGATGTTATTGTACGTAACATTATTAGGAGAATCTTTTCTTAGTTGAAAATTTACTTGTACGCATTTGGACTTATTTATTTTAATCCTCCATTTACTGCACCACTGCTGAATAGCATCAAGGTGGTTTTGTAAATTGTTAGAAGCGGTTTTGGAATCAGGGTGGGAGGAGAGGATCGCTTTGTCATCTGCAAAGAGAGCTAAACGAGTATTAGGATGAGTAGGGATGTCTGTAGTATAAAGGATAAAAAGGATGGGTCCAAGCACACTGCCCTGTGGAACACCCGCTTTCACAGAGTAGTGTTCGGAGTAATCCTAAAGAAATGGTTAGAGAGATAAGATTTGAGAATTAGGTAGATGGTACTTGGAAATATGGATTTCAGCTTATATAATAGCCATACGTATGCCATACTCGGTCAAATGCTTGAGTGACATCTAAGAATGCACCAGGACAAAATTCTTTTCGCTCAAGGGAAGAGGAAATAAAGTCTACAACGCGAAACACCTGCTGGACAGTAGAATGATGGGATCGGAAGCCAAACTGATGATTAGGAAGAATATTTAAGGAAGTTATTATAGGTATTATTTGTTTTAAAAGAACTTTCTCAAATACCTTTGAAAGTAATGGAAGAAGGCTGATTGGTCGATAGGATAATGTGTTAGAAGATTTACCGGGTTTGGGAAATAGGATTATTTCAGGAAATTTCCAGAGAAGTGTAATTGGGTGGTTCGAAGGACACAATTATAGAGTTAAGTGAGGAAAACAATTGCCTTTTGGGGTAGATTTCGAAGTATTAGCCCGGTGATAAGGTCATAGCCGGGTGCTTTGCGCTTAGGCAAATGGTTTATAATGTACTTGACCTCAGAAGGTGTCACTGCCTCAATCGGTAAGGACATTGGTAATGGTATATCCAGTGACTCCCCAACCTCCGCGTTATTGGACAAGTTATCGGGATCTGGATGAGGAGTGAATGTTTGCTTTAGATGCTGGGCAAACATTTGGGCCTTGTCTTAGTTGGAAGAGGCCCAGGAACCATCTTCTCGACGTAAGGGGGCAGAAGGTTCATGATACTTCAGAATCCTGCGAGTAGCAGTCAAGAGGGATTCGTCTCCTTTCGAGAGGCTATACAGGTAGGCATTAAATACCTTATTTTGTAAAGCACCTAGTTTTTTGCTTTATGAGACGAGATAGCTGGTTGAACTCTCAACGATCTGAGGGATGTCTGTACCTCTGGAACAGGGCTCGAGCTTGACGCTTAGCTTATATGCGGTTTTTAATGTAATGAGGGAGGGGTTCAGCTGAATTTACAGTGTAGCGGGTGCTGGTGGGTTTTAAGTTAGCCTTCCAAAGACATTACTGAATCTTTATAGTAAAGAACTGGACAGCATCATCCAGCTCTTCAGAGGTTTTTAAGGAGATTCCGAGGTCAAGTGACTCTTCTAGGAGAGTTCTATAAAGTGGCCAGTCAATGGGTCCACTTATTAAGGTTGGTGGCAATTGTCTAGGGATAGGTGTGAGAGACAGTGTGAGGAGGACAGGGTTGTGGTCAGAGGAAAGTTCATTTAATGTTTTTATTGATTGATGGTAGGTAATAAGATTTTTATATATGAAAAAATCTAGGATATCAGGAAGACGGTTTACATCGGTGGGCCAATAGGTGGAAGAGGACAGACTTAGAGTGGAGAGATTGTGACAGGAGATAGCACGGCCATGGGAGTTGGTCGTTCTCATGCCCCACTGCAGATGTTTCGCATTATAATCTCCGCCATAGAGGAAACAAGAACCTAAGTATTTAAAATGCTCTTGGAATTGGCCTGAGGTGATAGATTTGTTAGGAGGGCAATATACTGCAGAAAAGGTAATTGGGGAAGTGGAAGTATTTATTGATGGACACTGAAGTGGATTGGAGCGAGTCTGTAGGAGTGGAAGGTATTAAATGAGTATGGGAAGTGCGAATGAGGAGTGCAGTTCCAACATGAGCTCGTGGGTGATCAGCTTGGTAAGTTGTATAGCCTGGTATGTTGAGTTTTTTATTTTTTGTTAGTCGTGTTTCAGTAAGTAAGAGTACGTATATACATTTGTCTTCTAGAGTTAGTTTGAGTTCGTTTGTATGTGTTTGAATGCCGTTAGCATTCCAGAGGAGGACAGAAAAGGATCTAGAAGAGGAGTTCATTTATTGCCAGACGAGAAAGTCATATTAGAGACTACCGCTAACAATAGGTTTAGGAGAGGAGCGATAAGCACGCGAAATTCCGAGAAAAAGAAGTGGAACATGGATTGGAAATCCAACAACAACATCATTAGATATTGACGATGGAGAAACAGGAGAGATGGCAGGTCGCTCTTCCCTGTGAGGCTGGCATTAAGGAAGAGGTTCTTCTTGTCTGGGCTGGTAGGTCGCCTTTGCATAAGAATAACCTGAGTCCACTTTTCTGGTTGGGGTGTACTGCGAGACTTCTGACAGTCCCCTGTGAGATGTGTCCCTCCTCATTTGACACATCGGGCACCATACTCGCAGTATCTTTTGGTGTGACCGTATTCCTGGCATTTGTGGCACTGAACTATGTCTCTTCGAGGGAGGGGCTTCTCCACTCATATTCTGCAATGGCAAAGTGAAGTTATATTGTAGATCTCGTCTATTGCTAGTGGGCTCAAGATCCACAAAGAACAAGGGCAACAGAGTCTTTATATGACCGTCATTACCAGGCCTGCTTGTTGTTATGTTAACGGCATTTTTGACCTGGAAGCCAAGTTCAGTGATATAATCTGGAGAGTTTACGGATGACTGAAGTAGTGGAGGTGACAAATGATGACCCTCTTCCTTTAGTTGGTAAGTGTGATGCTGGGCGTTTGTCTCTTTCAGATAGCTCACTATACCTCTGTAGGTGTCTGGGCTATCTGGCATTATTTTAGTGTCATGCTGACGATTGACACATGTGTAACTCCTGCGGCCTAGTCGCTCCTCGAGTTGAGTGCACATTAGGCAAAAGTTTTGTACATTTATGACAAAAATGGGAGGTGGTTGGGGTATACGTTGGGTGGTGATTTCCATCTCCTCTTCAGTAATGTTTTGAAGAGGCTGAAAAGGGTTTAATGAAATAAAGGGAGATAGGTTTTCATTCCTATCTGTCATTTTGTTGGCGGGGGGTGTGATGGTCACTCCTTGAGAGGTGCTGGGGCGTGTTTGTAATTGGTCTCTCTCCAATGAAATGCTACTAGCGGAATGCCGCCTCTTATCTTTAGGAGGAGTCATGGGTGCACCACGACGCTTCCCTTTTTGCCCTCCACTAGCAACCACCTGATGATAATGATTGCCTCCCATAATATAATCATTAATTAATAAAAGGAAAAAATAAAATAAAATAAAAAAAAGTAGAGTGGCCGAGCTTCGAACCTGTAACGCTGGCTTAAGAGTCTGGAATGAAGCCTCCTACCCAACAGGCTGAGAAATAAGGGAGGCTATAAGAGCCTAGTGCGGCGAGGACAGGAGCGGACAGGTCTTCACCTGTCGTCCCCAGTGCTAAGGATAACAGCTACAAAAGTAGTTCCCTTTACTCACGATTTAAATATGATCCTCCTGACGATTCGAGCTGAAATTGCACTCACATGTCACTGACACTTCACTGCAAATGTATGTAGAGTTTGAGATTGCACCACACTAGGTAGGTTTTAATCTTGAAATGAATGAAGTAGGGGTTAAATGGAAGGAAGAAAAATTATAATAAAAAATAAGTATAAAATAAGTTATTCATTTGATTACCTTTTTATTCAGTACCAATTCATAACAAATAATAGTTTTCACAATTGCCTTGTGTACATTTTTTTTCTCTTATACTGTAAAATAATTCAACTTTTGAAAAAAAAAAAAAAAAATGTAATTGGTTTATTACAGGAGAGAGCTATCTCTTATGCACAGAAAAAGACATAAATTGGGGCAAACAGTTGATAACTTCACAACTTCCTCCTGTTGAGAGCTGTCTTGGCTATGGAGATTTGTCAAATAGTTTGAAAAGAGCGCTTCTTGAGGTTGTTTTTTTTTCTTCTCTTTTTCTTGAATTATTTTGGAATAATTTTTATTCCTGAATTCTTTTCTTTTGTAGGTTATTGCAGGAGGTGTGGTGACTTCTTGTCAAGAGGTTGCTGAATATGTACAGTGTACACTCTTAGCTGCTAGTGTTGATGAAGAAAGACTTTCATCAGCTATCAATTCTTGTACCAAATACCTAACTCAAAATGAATTCATTAAAGTTGATTCAGATGGGACTGTGATACCATCATCTCTTGCTGAAGCCTGCTTAAGCTCTTCCGTTCCACCTGACCAAGCTCTTTATCTTTTAAGGGAACTCCACAAAGCTCGGCAGTGTTTTGTCCTTGACTCTGATCTTCATTCTATATATCAGGTACTTTCCATTATTTGTTTTATTCATGATAAAGCCTGATTTATGGAAATAATTCATTTATGTAAAAAAAAAAATTTTTTTATTCAGTCAGATATAGTGAATTGTAGAAAATATAGAAATGTAGAAATATAGAATTTAATGAAATAAACAATATTGATGAATTAAATAATATAATTTCCCTGATCCAAACCGAACAGGTATAAGAAGAGAGAACTTGTCTGACTCTACTATGCTTAAATAAGCAAGGATTTTGCCCAAGTCTGTAGAACAGAACTTCCCCTTCCTCCTTCTTGATAACAAGGCTCGTTATCAAGAAGAAAGTAAATTAATTGTTATACAAAATCTTCAAACTCTCAAAAGGAAAACTATAACTATGCATTACAACTAAATACTAGTATTATTGTTAATAGCATATATATGTAGTATTCCAGAAATGTTAGCTGTACAATTTAGTATGTGTTTAATATTCATATTGAGTGGGTTTTTTTATATTTGAGATTTTTGTGTTACAAAATCTGTTTTACTTGTAGAAGTGTTGCAAAATTGTTTAGCAGATTTCCTATTAGGAAAGCTAGTTATTTATGTAGGTACTATAAGCAACTTTCAAAAAGTGAATTCAATTCATTCATGGTTCTTCCTAGGATATACCAATGAATATGGTTTATACAAAAGTGTGTGTGTGTGTGTGTGAGGCTTTTTATGCTGTGTAAATTTAATTCATATGTAATATTATTTTCTGTTAATTTTATGTACATTTCTGTCATTTTTAATGAATAGGGCACTTTAGAGAGGATAATTGTTGGGTGATTTACAAAAAAATTGTGGAAGTCTGTGTTGAGTGAAATGATATAAGTGATGCTGAACACAATGTACATAAATGACAAGAAATTAATACTTAAATTACTAGTATTTATATTTTCAAGTTAATTTAGTTGTATCTTCATTATTATTTGAGTTATGAAAAGATGTAAAATGAAATTTCCTAATGTTTATGTTACATAACATTTGTATGAAAAATGTTTATTAAGGAAGAAATTTATGAGTGCAGCTACAATGGGTGGTTGCTTCCCCCTACTCTTCCTTTCCGGCAAGTCTCGAGCAAACTTTAGTGGTCATAATACCTTTTGAGCTCTTTGTTCTCTGTGATTTTGCAATCAAATTTTCTTGTTTACTCTTATTAAATTGTTGTATAGGTGATCCATTTTCAGTGGTTCTCCGTGTCCTTTTCTGTTAGCTAATCCTTTAAATGGTATTCTGCTTTAGATATAGTGGCTAGGATATTGAAGTCTTCATTTAGCCAGAAATTTTTTACCACCTTTTAAGCTTCTTTAGCTAACTGATCCTCCTCCAGAAATCTCAGTTTGTCTCTTTACTTAGATATAACTTATTTTTATATTAAATGACAAGTTGATTTTGAACAAACTATATATTTTCAATCAGTGGCTAGTGAATACTTGAATAGGCTATTACATTTAATGTCCTCAGCTGTGTGAATGTATTTTTTTATGAAAGTTGTATTTGTTGGCTGCCCATTCTGTTACCTTTAGCGGTGTTTTTGCTTTTACTTTGTTCTTCAGATAAGTCCCATTTCATTTATACTTTTCTTCAAAGATTAGATTTTCATAGCTGTTTAGTAGCAAATGAAGCTTACAAAAAATAGTGAGTAGGTAATTTAAAAAGAATCGAGAGACATTCTAATACACACACACAGACAGAAAGAGAAAGGGTGAGATGTGCGTGTGAGTGTGTGTGTAATAGTTATATGTGTATTATTTCTTTCTTTCTTTATAAATATTTTTATAAATAGAAGAGAAAATAAATATATAGTGAAGCATTATTCAATGCATTTAATACACATTAACAATATAATCATTTTATTTTTAATTGTTTCATTACTTTTATTCTCTGCACTATTTTCTTACAGGTCACTCCTTATTCTATTTGTGATAGTTGGGCAGTGGATTGGATGAGAGTTTTTGCAGTATGGGAAGAACTTCCACCTAATTTGCAAAAAATAGGAGATTTGATTGGTGTTGAAGACAGATTTTTAATTAGAGCAATGCGGGGTACCATAAATTTAAATTCTGAAGAATACGTGAGTACTTGAATTTCAAACCATGTCATTTCAAATGTACTTTATTAATGTACTCCCATCCTAGTAGGCACAGTTAACATATTTTGTATAACAATATCTTTTTTTTTTTGTTCTAATATTTTTATGTAACATTAAAGAAATGTTTAATTGGGAATTAAATTAATTTAATTTTGTTAATTTAATTCTAGGCTCACAAAATTTCAGTTCATAAAAGGTTTTACACTTGTTTAGCTCTTCAAGATTTAATAAATGAAATGCCTCTCAATGATGTTGCAGCAAAGTATGGTTGTACCAAGGGAATGTTACAGTCACTACAGCATTCAGCTTCAACATTTGCAGGTGAAAATAAGTAAAAATATTGTTATTTGAATCATTAGCTATGTAAACTTTATTTCATTAACTTTCTTCTTACTTCTTCATAAATTAAATCCTAAATCATAAATTATTTTTCTTTGATCATTCTTTAAGTAGCCAGTTGTATTTTTAATCCTTGCCGTTTCATAACCTAAAAGACTGCCTCACTCTGAGGCTATTGCTGTTGTTTTAAATTAAGTTTACACCAGATGGCTGATTAGCCCAGTGCTGTGATTAAACTTTATAACATTCTTTATAGTTTATAAATAGTTTAGTAGTAATAGGTAAATTCATAAATAATTAATAGAGGATGGTTATTTGACCATTATGATTTATATTTAAAATATAACATTTTAGGGTTGATGTATGGTGATATATTTTGTTAAATGTTATTTTCCTTGGTATTTTACGGAAACTAGTATATAATAATAATAATTGTATCTAATTTAATAATGTATGGTTTAACATGAAAGTTCTTGAGATATAATCAAATATATTACTAATAAATTAGTTATGCCTGAAAAAAGAAACCCAGACTGTTCAGAAACCAGTAAAATGGGTTGACAATGACCAAGACTCTCAAAATTTGTATATATCTCCTATCTAATGCAAATATTTTCTATATCTTTGAATCACAAATATATAATTGCATTAAAAAAAAGGGGAAAAAAAAATTAAAAAAAAAAAAAAGTCATTATCATGCCATACCCTTTGGTTCATCCCATTTTCCCTACCAACTGATTTTTGATAACTTTCATTTACCGTTTTAAAGATCATCATTATCAATTCATAATTTATCATAAGTGGTACCCAGTCAATTAACTTCAGTACATCTAGTTTGCTTATTCATACTTTTTAAACTTATTTATTAAGCTCATATTCAACAAATTAGGGCCATGGGTAATGACCCTGATTTGTTTAAATATTTTAGATAAATAAAAATTCTTTAAAATATTTTAATTATTTTGATTTTTAAGTTACTTACTGTAGTGTTCCTGATGTACTTATCAAGTTTAAATATATAACTCCCTAAATGAGCTTTAAAATAAAAGCAATAACATTAATAATAGTATATTAAGTGTTCTAAAAAATTGCTAAGGATGAGTATAGGTTTGAACCAGAATTGTTAAATATGAAACTGTATGGGCATGACAAAATTTTTTATAATTATCATTACAGTCGAAAAAGTTCATGCCCATACAGGATTAGGATCCTAATCCTAATCCTGTATGGGCATGAACTTTTTTGACTGTAATGATAATTATAAAAATTTTGTCAGCACTTTTATCAGTTATTAGAATGTCTTTGGGCTAGCTTTTATTTCTCAATCAAAAATTGCCCAGGATGAGATTTAAACCCTGAGCACCAGGATTGAGAGTCCACAACAAATATATCCCGAAGATCCCCTCTGGCTACTCCAGTGCCCTGAGTATTCATCTTTATAATTTTAAAAACATGATGTTTTTAAACATTTTTAATTTACCATGCATGAAAAAACATAAGAAACAGGATATAAACTTAAGTTTTTCTTGAGTGTACTCAAGGAAAGCTAATTTAAAAAAAAAAAAAAATTAAATATATCTAAGAATGTAGTTCAAAACAAGAAGGGTTTTGTAAACATTCTTTAGTCAAATAAAACCTTGAATTTATCATTTGTGAGCCTCAAATCATTAGTTATAGTGGCTCATTTTAAATATGAGTTTGTAAATGTTCACAATAAACAATTTATTACTATTTATATTAGTTATTACTAAAATAATTCATCATTCATGTTTTAGCGATTTTAGAGAATCCAAGTAAATTAGATTCCTCTCCATAGCCAATAGTTTTTTTGTTTTTTTTTTAATATTTAATATTGATATGAAAGTCAGTGATTACTGTAACACAATTGTTTTATATTCCAGCTATGGTTACAAGTTTCTGTCGGAGGTTAGGTTGGTCAGGCCTGGAAGTTCTACTTTCAGAACTTGCTGCTCGCATCCAATTTGGTGTACAAAAAGAACTGTTGGATCTGCTACGATTAGACTGCATGACAAGCATCATGGCAAGATCTTTATTTAATGCTGAGATAACAACACTATTTGAGCTTGCCTCTTCCAGCATCCAAACAGTTCTACTTGCGGTCAATAAAGCAAAACCATTCAAAAGGTGTGCTTATCTTGTTTTTAATTAAATAAAAAAACAAAACAACTTTCAAATGGATATGGTTTATAAAAGTTAACTTAATAGTTATATAATTTGAACAATCTCTGTACCTGTAATTAATTATTATTAGCTGTTTCAATTTTTGTTGAAAGTGTCCCTTATGCTCTTTAATACAAGAAAAATTGCCATATTTTGTGAAGTTATCCTTAAACTGTTTATTCATAAGACTTATAGAAAGTGAATTATTGTACTTAATTGTAATCAGAATGGTAACTTTAAGAGATTTCTTGTCATTTAATATCTCAATCTCATTAAGTAGAGTTAAAAACAGAAATTCAAATTTTCACTTATTTCTATTACTGAATTGTAATTCAGTCCAATTGGTGTAGTCTTCCAACATACATTTTACAAAAATTCATCATGGGTCTTAGAGACAAGGCTTAAAGGGGGTGGAATTTGAGAGACTGCAATTTTACTTAATAGAAATACAGAATCTTCAAATCTGCCTGATTTATGAACAACATTAAAATATGCTTTACAATTTTTTATGAAAATAATTAAAATATTAGAAAAATAAGCAACTAACAGTCACGTTTTTTTTGTATATTTCTATCTATAAATAATTCATGAGAGGGAACAGAATAAAAAAATCTATCCGTCCTCGCCAGGAACGTTCCTGGCGAGGACGGATAGATTTTTTTATTCTGTTCCCTCTCATGAATTATTTATAATTTACGTGGGATAAAAAACCACAACCTAAATAAAATATTTAAAAATTAAAATTTAATATAGTAAATGACGAGAGCCGACAAAATGCATGACAATGTCAGCTACTTCGAGTTTAAGACGAATTTCTCGTCTTTCTCGTAAGTTAGGCTCTCGCTAATGAAGAGGGAATAGAGTGAGATATCTAGCCTGTCCTTGTGGTGTAAAGGTCAGCATACTAGGCCCGGATAGCAAGAGATCCAGGTTCGTTTCCTGGCGAGGACGGATAGATTTTTTTATTCTGTTCCCTCTCATGAATTATTTATAATTTACGTGGGATAAAAAACCACAACCTAAATAAAATATTTAAAAATTTCTATCTATAGATTAATATTTGTTATCTGCATTGATATAATATATTGATGTTGAATTCTAGTTTTTCATTTTAATAAAGAAATTACTTTCACGCATCTGAACTACTGTAGAATATTTAAATAGGTACACAAATTTTAAAAAATAGATGAATCAGCAATTGATGATCCATTGAATTTTTTTTATTTTGTCCCCCTCCCACAAATAATTTTTCTACTTGAAATATTAGATTTTTACATTCCTCTAAAATTATTTTAAACACAAATGATATCATTAAAAAAAATTTTTGAAGCATGGTCTTT
>KZ808664.1:117535-128007 GCA_000696205.2 Oncopeltus fasciatus | reverse complement strand
AAATCCATTAATTTAGGTTGTTATAGTGGTCGAAATAATCCTGATTCCTGTATTTTATTAACTAATTTATAGTAAATATATTAAAGGGTATTTATAGGGCGTAATAACCTAGAAGTTGATTGCCCTCCATTATGATCTACTACTACTACATTATTTATTCACATTTGACATTTCAAATAATCCCCCACTCCTACTAATATAATTTCAATCTATAGTGAATTCAGCTTGTCATTTTACATTTAAAAGTGAAATCGTAAATTTCATTATGAAAAAAACTTTTTACAGCTTTTAGTCCAATAAATTAAAATTTTGTTGGTACAGGTAAACCTCTATTCCTAATTGTTCAATTTTAAATTTTACTGTGTAATCTCTAAAATATGGCTTTTATAGCCCTAAGCTTATCTGAGTTCAGTTCTGAATGGGTATGTACAAATTTAAAAAAATAAAAAGTAAAAGAAGATAACCTTTCAAAACAAATTTAAAAATGTGGACAAGTGCTTGGGAAAAGACACATGATATTTTATGTCAATTAGGACAAAAAATTGAACGTTAAAAATTGGAACCTGAGGATGAGCAAGATAAAAGAAGAAAAAAGGTTCGAAGTGTTAAATAACATAGGAAAAATATATTAATAGGAAGAAAAAAAATGTCAGAATTAGTATGAATTTGCATGTGATTCTTTCAATTCACACCTATAAAATATGATTAATAACCTGTGTTATTTCATTACTCTAAAATAAAAATATTATGCCCACAAAATTGAAAAAATGTTTTGTACTCACACTTGAAATTTCAGGTTATTCCCATTTCTATTAGTCGTCTTTTGTTCTAAAATAAACTTAGTCTTGCAATTTACACTTGTAAGTGATATAAAAAATTTTCTAAAGCAGACAACTAATTGCGGCTCATAGGCCCTAAAGGCTTCAAGTAAACCCACACTCCTATTTGCTCAATTTTTCTATATATCACCTAAAATATGTTTTTTATTAATTAACACACTTGCTTCATTCTGTACTGTAAACTAAATATTATGCCTGCTACATCAATAAAATGTCACACTTAACATTGCAAGTAATATCCTATTTCTATTGGTCTGTTTTTTTTTATTGACGAATTTAGCCTTAGCTTTTTGTTTTGCATTTGACAGCTACTTGCCAAATTTCATTAAGAAAAACTAAAAACTGTAGCTTGCAGAGTATTGACAGACATGTAATTATAAATTTTAGTGACTGTCATTTTGTGGTGTCTAATAGATACAATTTTTAGAAAATATTTATAATATTTTCAAAAAGTCTCTTGTAAGAACAACCTAAATAGTTAATAGGAAGGAGGACTAAGAGTGATCTTTGTTTTTAGAAAGTTTAAAACTTCCACATTTGAATGTGCATGTGACTCTCCAAATAGATATTTGATCCTTCGCTTGCCTGATATAATATTGAATAATATGATTTAAGCTTTTGTGTACTTTAAAGTTCCAAAAATCAATCTTTGATTTTAGTAGTTAATGTACTTCATCATGCGAGCACTGTAAACGTAACACTATTACAGAAGAGACATTTCTATATCTTCCTTCCTATCCAGTCATGTTCCTGCTTTCCATAAAGTCTCCCGCCTCTTATTGAATCTTCTTCAAAAGAAAACTTTTTGCTGAATACATATAGGTTCATCTAATCTAATAATTCATTTTTTTACATTTTCAATATTCTAGAAACATTATTTTCCATCAGTCCCCACTCCCATTGGCTTTTCCTTTGTTTCATTCACTTTTTATCTCAATTAATTAAGTCCACCCTTTACCTTCACTTCTTGTATTATCACTCTACATTTCCACTCAGACACTTGTATAAAAAAAATTTATATCAGTGTTTTTATATGGTATATGTACATAAGTTCAGATTGCATTAGCTTTTATCAATTTATATATTATACAAGTACCTGTTTTGTCTTTAGAACCAGTTGATTCCTGAAATTAGAGCCAAAATTCTATCATTATAAAATAAAAACTCCTAATTGTTGATATTGGTATATTTTGTCCTAATACTTGGAAGATATAACCTTAACTTCTCTTTAATAGAATTGTCTAGTTATTTTGCCACTCTGCTGTTATGTTTTTAATTATCTTATTTATTTTTTTAAGTGTTAGCCTCCCTTTCAACCTCTTAGAATCTTCTGAAGAGTGGCTATCTACAAATAGAATGGGTTCCATCTCTTTCTAAACATCCAAGGCTCAGGACAAGCTTTTATTCATTGATAAAAGCTTGCCCTGCGCGGGATTTGAACCAGCAGTGTCAGGATTGGGAGACCCAAACAGTTTCCATGAGCTACTCTGGCACCTCTTTAAATTCTTTATCGGAATTTTATTTATGGTCTTGCTTATTTGACATTTTCTGCTGGGATACTTGCTTGCCAATGACTGCCCTATCGCCTCTCCATTAAATATTAATAGCTACTAACATTTCTACCTTTTTTGGAATTAATATTGATTGATTGTGAATATTATTTGTATTTTAGTGAGTTAATTGAAACTGAAATTCAAGGAGGGAAAAATATATACTTGCCAGGTCGGCCAGGATTATCTGAGAAGGAGGCAGCTGAGATCTTAATCTTTGAAGCACGGCGATTTCTTTTGGTATTAAATTATCTTTAATTTGATAGGTTTATTTAATAATTGAGAGGTTTGCTTGAGCTTGCGTTCGTTTTTAATAGATATCTAGTCAAATAAATGCAATTTAAATAGTTTTGAGAATAATAATGTAATCTTAATGTAGTCAAAAATTGTCAAATTTTTTCTTGGATCTTCTGCCATCTGTCTTCAAAACAATATGATAAGAATAAAAGTTCTATTAAGCTAAAACAAGTATTTTTTAATTTATTTGATTTAATATGTTTGCTATTATAAATTCTTCACAGAATATCAAATAAAGAAACAGTTAATTAAAATGTAACATCATTATTGATGTGAGTAATGTGTACATTTTTTTTAAAATACAAACCTTATAACCATTAACATTTTAGTCACTGTCTGTTTTAGGGTAAAGTGGTGTAATTTATGTATTAAATTAATTTATCAATTATTTGCACTAATTATTTTTCAGAAAGAAATGGGACTAATTTCAGCTGAATGGGAAGATAAAACAGAATTAACAAATGACTCTATTTATGAACGTTCAACTATTAAAAATACTGATTTAAGTAAATTAAATTCCGATGTTGCGGATGATGTTTGCCTTCCAGTTGGGGAAAATGAAGGTAAAGAAGGAAAGAACAGTACTAAAGAAAGCAGCCATAAGCAATGTCATGATAAGTTTGACTTGGAATTACAAAGTTCAGATGAGAGTGGATTGAATAAATCCAATGCCCTTGCTGATACTTTCATCATTAATTCTGAAAATAATTATTTGGATATTTCTCCAATCAAAGTTACTGATAATCCTGAAGAAATAGCTCACACATATGTTCCAGAGACTCAAAACCAACATTTGAGCTCAGAATCAATGACAGATAATAATCATAGCCAGGGTGGTTTTAAGGAGTTCGAAGTAATCCGTGAAGGTTGGAATAATGTGAGACATACATTTCAATCAACAGATCATACAACATTGAAAAATAATGAATCAGTCAGTTTTGCTACATTTGAATCTAATGCAAAATTATGCAGCACTTATTTGGGCGAGAGGAAGAACTCATTAGACAAATTCAGTCTAGATCCTATGTGTGGGAGCCCCAATAAAAGTGATTTAGATTTAATGGATAGTGTCATTGAGAGAATTTTAGAAAACAGTAAAAATGGTCCAGAGCCACCATTTAGAATACCAGAGCCAAAACTACATAGTGATGACCTAAATAATCATAGTAATAATGACATTTTTGTTGAGTCTGAAGTATTAAGTATAGTACCTAATACAGTAAAAACAAAACACCATTTAGAAGAATTTGATCCGGATTGGGGAGGGGACAGCCTGCTTGAGCTTTCCCAAAGTATTGACTTGAGCTTCAATAAATGTGTAACTCCACTTGTTAAACGAAAAGCTTTGGAATGTACTGAAGAAACCACTCCTGTTTATAAGAAAATATGCTTAAGCAATGAAAAAGGTATTTTTAAGGCAAATAAAGAAGATTCTTCAGTTAACCTTCAAAGAAAGTTCAAAAATAGCCCAATGGCTTCTTCAGTAAGAAACTTGGGCAAAGAAAAATCCATCCTTTCAGACTCCATTGATCATTCTTTTGGAGATACAATTGAGTTTGACACCCAACTTGAAAATATTATTTCTACTGGAATCAATAAACAATCAAAAACCTGTTCCAATAGTGCGCTTCAAAGTGTTAAAGAGGCAAAGACTTCTATTTCAAAAGATCAACTGAAATTAATGTCACGTCCAAAATCTGAAGGAAGCATTGCTTGCAGTATGACTAAAAGTTCCTCATTTGATAATGTTTTTGATGGTACTTTTAAATTGAGTAAAATGATTCAGGAAGCAGATGGTGGTTCTTGCACCATTGAAGACATCCATATATCTGATTCTGAGGATTTAATAAATGGGTGAGTTCTTGAAATATCCATTTAGACAATAAACTCAGTAGCTAATATTAGTATTGTACATGTAGCGGGGCCTTACTATGATAACTTCAAACCTTCCAGCCTTTTTTTGCTAAATCCATTTACTTGAACCAGATGAACTTCAGGCCAATAACAGAACTTATTATTTCACTGGAATCAGCTTTTGTATTGTCATTTGACCCTACAATATTCTTAAATTCATATAATCTTAATAGGAGAGAACTTAAAAGTCTCTTTTCCCTCTAAATGTAATCTTTACATAATGACTATTGTAATTGTGGGCCAATAATTCTTTTAAAAAGGGCATAAAAACGGTTTTCTTTTAAAAGTTTAAGCCTGAACTCAGTCAATACTTATTTTTATAGCAAATCAGTAAATGTTGTTCTTTGTGACAATGACTAGATGAATTGTCCCTTGGCTGGTCTTGGTATGAATAGAGTGCTGCTTTATGCTTGTTGCTTATTCTTAAATATCTTCCGTAGCATGAGTTTTAAAAAGAAGTTGTAGAACTTAATTATAAAAAATTACATTTATACCTGTTTTTCTAGAAAAAAATTTATATGCTTGCAATAATGAAAATATTAACAATTTTTCAATTGGATCTTCTAAATTCCCCTTTCTTCTAACCTTATTTCTTTGCATTCCTTGGGTTTTCTCTTCCAAGGAAGAATTTCTCATCCCTCCTTGTTACCTTATTAAGTATATGTTTTTCATACAAAATTTAAGGGATATAAATTATTTTTTGTGCCTATTATTTTCTACAAAGTTTTCATTACACTTAATTGCCATGTCCTTAATGATTTTACAATTTAGTCTCTCTTGAAATCCCCTATCCCTTTGTTCATCCATGAACAAATTTGCTAAGATTAGCTCAAATACAGTATTTGGTTTCCTTTTATCAACTGTAGTAAGAAAGTGATTTGGAGACAAAAGGTCTGCTGTATTAATCTTCACCTTAATCTCTTTATTTCTTCTCCTGCCCAACTAATTTGGAGTCCTTCTTGGAAATTCATCAGGTACTTTAACTAGGGAAATATTTTCTTTTTACATTACTTTAAACATTCATTATGTAAAGTATAAAAATTAATTAATGAATTACAAAGACTTCATTAGAAATTAAGCCAACACATTTCCCTCTCCAAGAACAGTAAAGTTGTAGTTTAAAGTTCAAGAATTCAAATAAGACTATAAATTAATCTCATTTGTTACAAAAATAACGTGGTGACAGAAACAATAGCTGTTTCTTCAACGAAAAATATTAATTAAAAACCTTTATTGATCCACAAATTTAAAATGAAGTACTATCAATACTGATAGATTTTATAGTATGTAAAAGTTTAAAAATTATTGATACAAAGGATAACATATAATTTTAACATATAATCTTTTTGTTTTGTTTTTAATTTATAATATAATTGGATGTATTGGAGTTGAAAAATTGTAAAAAATTGCAGTACACTAATCATATAGATAACAAATGACATACTATATTAAAAAAATTAATTTGGTTTGAAAAGAGAAAGTGATAAAAAAAAAATAACAAAAGAATTTGTTGGGGTTGGGTCAAGATTAACAAAAAAAAAATACAATTTAAAAAAACATTTATTTTTTATTATCTGCTAACATTTCTACATTGTAAGCCATCTTCAGGGCTATCATGAAGACAAGAGGTACCCTCTGTTTTGTCGTCACATTAATTTTTTTTATGGTATTTTTTTTAATTGTATTTATTTGAGAATGAGCTGGGAGATTATCAATCAACCTTGACTGAACCCCAAAAAATTCTCTACTAATAATCTCTATGATCAAAAACTCTCCATTTTTTTAAAATAACAGGTTTCAAGGAAAAATAAAATAAAATATCCAAATTTTGATTAATTACTTTAACTGGAAGTAAAAAATGTTGACACTTTTTATTACTAAACATGCATGTTATCTACAGAAATAAAATTCTCACATGCATTTAGTCATTCATATTCTTTTCCACTCTTCTTGGCTATCTAGTGTGTGGAGAGCAATCATATATAACCTACTGTCTAAAACGGCTGTCTTTGCTTGGCTCTTGTTAAAAGAATCTCTTGTGAACAGTCTCACATGGTCCTTAGTAATCAGTTTTTATTTTACTTTTAAATTCTCCTATTGCAAGAAATTATACTAATAGATATCGCATTATAATTCAGTTTGGTTCTATTCTTTCTTCTAGTTTCAAATAATTTTAGATCAATCTTGACACCATCTAATAAGAATGCCTTTTTGTAGCATGCCAGTTTCAATAGGAACTTTTTTTTTTAACCTAGTTTCAAGCTTTTAAAAAATATATATATTTCTTATAGGTTCAGAAGAAATGTCTTCCTTTTTTACTCCTTTTTACCTTATAAGTATTATTTGATTTATTTTGTATGCTCAAAAATAATGAAAATAAATTATTTTTGTTTTAGGTCACCTGATATATTACAAAAATCAAAAATTGATTTAAGTGTTGCTCAATTAAACAAAAAAACACTTGGTCGATCTCTAAGCCTGTTCTGTTCCCCTAATAAACATCCAATAAGGTCCCCAAAATCAAGCCCTAGTCGACATCCTTCCCCCATGAAGTATCCAGCCATTGGAATTGATATATTAAAATATTCCAAGTCACCAAGTCGAAAAAAAAGTTTATCATTTAATAAAATGAGTCCTTGTAAGTCTCTTCAAATAAATAGTAAAACTTCTGCCTTTGAATCTAAAGATGACACATTTTCACTAAAAATTACTAGTAGCTCAAGTAATAAAATTTGTGGATCCTCATCAGCAACAATTGATAATATAAACCTTGACCTTGAAAATTTTTTAGAAAAATCTGAAGTCATTTTATCGGCCAGAACTCCAGAAAAATCATCTCCTGAAAGTAAAATTTTACAGAAAACCTCAATTAAGAATTTGAATTGTGTGGAGCCTAAAGCTCAAAGGGAAACTTTAAAGGAAAACAAAGGCCCTGATAGATCGGTTGACAAACCTGATCCTATCACTCCCCAACTAGTATTGGAAGCACCTGTAAAACAAACTAATGATCCAGTGACCTTCGTTGAATCTGCCATTACTACTGTTATACCATCATCAAATAATCAAATTAATGCATCTTCAAGTAAAAAAATATCAGGCCTCTTATTACCATTAGCTTCTAAATCTCTGGATACTCAGATTATTGAGAGAGAAAAGGTTATAAATATTTCTCCAAAAAGTATTAAAAAAGAAGATAAATTATTGACACAAAACACTAGAATAATTGATGTTATTGCTATTGGTGAAAATAGTGTGCACATTGACCCTTTATATAAATTCAAAGAATTTGTATTCGCTATCAAAACTAAAAAAATTAATGACAAAGAGACTCAGAAAACTAAAATTGGTGGGAGGATTGTTAAAAATATTATTAAAAGTGAAGAAACTTATGAGCCCCAGTTTAAAGTTGATGATGAAGCTATAGTTGGGCTTTATCTTTATGGCGGTGCCCTGACATACTATTTCAATATGATTACCTTAGGTGAGTAAATAATTATTTTTTCTTCACCATTATGTTAATTTATTAGATATTCTAACAATAAATAATTTTTGGAACATTCATTGCATTCTTTGTAACATTTCATCATGTTAAAATGTGGTCAAGACCTCTTGAGGGGAAATTTATCTGGAAAAAACCATATGATTGTTTCTTATGTGCTATAAATATAAAAATGTAATGTAGAATTTTTATTCTTGGACTCGTTCAGTTCAATTACCAAAATTAAACTTTTACTTTTTTACTTATCCTAAAAATATTCATATCACTTATGAAAAATGAGGCATTAGACATTTAGCATATTATTATTACAGCCCTTTGAAATCTTGAGTTTGATTGAATAGTCTTTTTTTTTCTTTTATACACCCCTTTATTTTAAGCCTTGTCAGCATGTTATTTTTCAAAGATTGTAGTTGTGTGATAGACATTTGGCTCAACCTCTTATATTTCAAAATTCATGGTAAAAACTTCTACCATCATTGCTTGTGGTTACCGAACAGAATCTAATTTCATTGAGAATTCACTGACCTTACTAGTTATTATCTTCAATGAGTAAAAAATGTTTCTTCGAAGCTAGCATAATGAAACAGGGTTGTTTGTTGAAAAAAAACAACATATTTTAGGCATTTAACTATGGGATTGTTTTTCTTATTTGGTATAATTGTTTTTATAAATGTGGCATATCCCTTTTAAATGTAAATTGAAAGGATAAGTTAGTTATAGAGTCAAATCAGACGAATAGGAATGGAGATTACCTGATATCAAGTGTATCATAACTGTATTAGTAACTTCAAGTGGGAGTAATCTTTAGTTATAAATTATAAATAATATTTAGTTTTGAGTATGAAAGCAACACAGATATTTAAGAAATAAATATTTTAGAAGTAACACAGCATAATAGAACATGTAGAGGTGGGGGATTGTGTTAAATGTCGTGTGAAAACAAGAATTTTTTTTTTGTATAGTGAGCTTAATGTTTGATTTAGAGTTATGAACTTTAATGCATGTATCTTTATTTATTAATAGTTACACATAATATTTTATTTATTAGTAGATAACTAATATTTTAGGAGTCACACAGAAAAAATGAAAAATTATGAGTCGGTATTCACCTGTGTTTAAATTTATTTTTATGGCCAAGAAGCTGCAATTATTTATTTTTCTTAATACAATTCGGAATGTTATTTTTTAATTTAAAAGGGTAAGGTGAGTTTGTTATAGAGCGAAATCCGACAAATGGAGGGATAATCTGAAATGTCTAAAGGGAGTGGAAAACAATTTTTTTTTGCTATGGGAGGTGTAATATTTATTTCAATTTTCGGGGATTGCATTATATGGAAAGTTGCTATAAAAATATTCTACTACATTACTCCGGAATTCGCTTAGTTTATGCAAATCCTGCTAGACAGTATTTTATATGCTGTGGTGTGTCTTAATAGCACCACTTTTTGTGCTAGTTAAATTTCTTAAGAATTACATTTTGTAGTTACCTTCATATGCCTAATATATTTCTGGAGAGACAGAATTCAAATAGTTCCATGTATAGTTAAGTGTAATTTTGTTGCTTTTTATTTGAGCTGTGGAGAGAAAAAGGGCTTGATAATTATTTATATACACATATTTTATATAATGGTTTTGTTACAAATGCCCATGTCTTCCCTGTACAATAATTTATTCAAAACGAATACATTATTTTTTGTTCTAGGGACATCTCACTATAGAATTCTGAAGACTCTTTTAAGCCAGCCTTCAGTCAAGTTGTATGGCATCAATTTAAAGTCCCAATTAAAATTATTTTATAAGTGCTGTGGGTACATTATTGGCTGCAAAATATTTGATTTAGCTATTGCTGATTGGCTTCTTAACCCAGAGGACAATACTAAAACTCTTGAGGAACTTGTAAGTATTTTTTTTATTAAATATAAATGAGAATGAAAAAGAAAAACCTTTTAAATTTATAGAAACCAATAATTTTACAGAAAATGTTAAACTACTTTGTCTTAAATCAGATAAATTTTGATATTCACATGCACCTAATAGTGAATGTTGAACATGTCTAAGATTTTTATTTTTTTCTCTGTAATTCAGCCAGGACATAAAGTCAGTAGGGTAAAATAAATTCATTTATTTATATTTATATGTGTGTGTACAATAAATAAGAACATGTGAGAGAAGGGACTCTTCACTCCTCGCTGACTAAGGGCGAGAAGCCCCCCCAAAAATTTTACTCCATTGTAATTTTTTTTTTTTTTTTAAGTGTATTCACTACACTCTTTCTCCCTCTTGTTCTTATTTATTATATATATGGCAGCCTCTAGTGTTTAATTTTCTGTGTGTGTGTGGGTTTATATATATAGCTATTGGTGAAAATAGTGT
>KZ808664.1:97365-117464 GCA_000696205.2 Oncopeltus fasciatus | reverse complement strand
TATATATATACATATATATATACACACACATAACTTTTCTAGTGAAACCATTATTCTGTCACTAGAAGTTTTGAGATTTCTAAATAAAAGATTGAGCAAAGAGATCTGCACAAGCCTCATTTGATGCCAGCTATAGGCATATCTTTATTCATAAATTATTTTGAAATTGCTTTTTTCCAAATGCTCTTTCAAGAAGAAAAATAACATTTTAGTGACATTTCAAATATATTAATACATATATCAAGATAATAAATAATTAATAATGCCTGACAAATTCAATACTATCCTCAGTTTCAGATGAGCTTTCAAATTAATTATTTTCTTCACTAATAAATAACAAAAAAAAATCAATGTAGTTAGGTAGCAATAGTGATCTATGTGACATAATAAACTTGCACAGAGCCAATGAATATACTTTAAAAAATATTACATTTTTAACTTCATTTCCATTTCTTTTCCAATTATTTGTCAAGTAAATCATTTGAATAATACAATTAAAATTTATTTTCATATTTAAAGTTTAATATAAAGTATGATTAATATTTGTAAAACTTTTTATGATTAATTATATTTTGTATTTATTATGTCCACTGATCTAGCTTATGACCCTGTGTTTAACCCTCAACTTTCATTTAAGATTTGTAAGATTTCATTACACTTCATTTTAAATATTTCTTATTATTAATAAAATTATTCTTCATTTTATCTCCTTAAAAATCTATTCTATTTTTAATTTGAATCGTACTGGGAACCAGAAAAAATCTCACTACCTCGGCTGGGAATCGAACCCAGGTCCCCCACTTTCTATGGGGGACCCGGGTTCGATTCTTGGATGAGTAAGAGAGGTTTTTTTTCTTGCTACTAGTACGATTCAAATTAATAATAAAATGTGGGATTAATTTACCACAATTATTATAATAATTTCTATTCTATTTTTATTTCAAATTAATTTTTCTGGCATTCCTTTTTTATATATAATGACATAAATCTAATAAAGAAATAAATAAAAAGGAAAAAACTAAATACTATATTTGAGCATCTTTTCTCAAACCTTTGGATGAGTTACCACATTGAAGAATGAAATCAAATAAGGAAGAAAAGAGTTTAGAAGGAGACCAAAATGAAAAGTCATGGTGATTATTAATGTTTAAACAATAGACATGATACTAGAATGCTTGTGTCCTATTAAAGTTTTGCAAGAAATGCATTTTAAGTAAGATATTTAAAAATATAAAATGTAATTTATAATGAAAAAATATGGCCATTCTAATATCTTGTAAACACTGCATTAAACTGCCATATCTTTCTTCTTCCCTGACAATACAAATGGAAATTATTGATTAATCATTCGTCAAAGAGAGAGAAATAAAATAATATTAGTACAAGGAAAAATAGAAATAAATAAAAAGGAGATACTCAATTTTAAACAATTAAGGCGAGGGAATAGAATAAAAAATCTATCTGTCCCAGCCAGGACTCGAACCTGGATCTCCTGCTTTCCGGGCCGGTATGCTTCCATTCCACCACGGAGCTGGGACAGATAGATTTTTTATTCTATTCCCTCGCATTAATTGTTCAAAATTTACATGGGATAATACACCACAACTGAATTAATATTTATAAATAGAGATACTCAATGCTTTCCTCAGTTTCATATGAGCTATCAAATCAATTATCTCCACTAATAAGTGACAAAAAAAAAATCAATGTAGATAGAAAGGTAGCAAGGGTGACCTAGGTGGCAGATAATACACTTGTACAGGCCAATGAATATAGGTACTTAAAAAATATCTTTAAAATAAAGGAAACTGCACAGATGAAATGAGAGGACAAGCTCGATTTGGTGTTTTTTTTTTAGTCTCAGGGTTATAACCTGTGTTACCTTTCCTTAGTTATTAGTGTTGATTTCCAAATACTAGCATTATGTACTTTTCCTTCACTCAGAGCACCTTATTAAAACATACAACACATGTAAGAAATATTATTTATGATGAAAACTATAAACCAAAATTACTTTAATATTTTAATGTAAATAAAAAAATCTTGGAACAAAGAAATTAAAGAAAGATCTCAGGAAATTATAAAAGATATTATAAAACAGTACCAAAAATTATTAAGACAATAGTTCTGGTATATAAAATTCCAAGACAAATTCAACTTAAACCAAAACCCATCGTTTCCAAAAAGCTATTACTTTATTTCAGAAAAGGGGAGTAAACCTCACAGAATAAAGAAATATTGGATACAAAAGAAGGAATTGCAAACAAGGAAATGATTGATTGATCGTACTTCAAAGAAAGTGAAATGAAATAATAATAATAATAAAAATTGAAATAAAGAAAAAGGAGATAATGTTTGAGAGAATTTTATTCAATAACAAACTCAGCCCTTCATTTTAGATTTAAAAGCAATGTGAATAATTTCATAAGGAAAAATAAATAATTTTGGCTTATTAACTGCAAAAGTAAATATTAAATATACAACAATTAAATGTATGATACAGGTAAATCCTCCACTTCTAATTGGTTAATTTAGCTGTGTAACTCCTTTAACATTTTTTTAAATACTTAACAAACACGTGTCGAGTTTCATTATTCTAAACAAATATTACACACACTAATTATTAAAAAAAAGTTGTGTACTTGTACTTGACATTTCAGGTAGTCCCTCACTCCTATTAGTCTGATATTATTCATAAAAGAATTCAGGCTTAGATTTAAAAATTATATGCCAATTTTCATTAGGAAAAACAGTTAATTACAGCTTTTAAGCCATTAATTTTAAATTTATGGTACAGATTAACCCCACTCTTTTTTGATCAATTTTCCTGTGTAAGTCCTAAAATATGTTAATAAATTAATCTGTGTTGAGTTTCATTACTTTAAGCTAAACCTGCTATATCTATTTTTTTTTAAATTTGAGCTCTCGATATTAATATTGAATTTTAAAATTTATGGTTCAGGTAAACCCCACTTATATTGTCCAATTTTGCTTAATTTAGCCTTTTCTTTTCCATTTAACTGCTACATGCCACACTTCTTTAAGAAGAATTAGAAACTGTGGCCTGTAGGACTAATAAAATTTGTAGGAAACACTGACTACCATTTAGGTGGTATGATCAGAGAAATTGTAAAAAAAAAAATTTGTCATGAGAACAACCTCAATAGCTACATTACTAGGGAAATAACTAATACCTATAATTAATATTGAATGAATACAGTATCATTCCCAGGATTTTTGTTTAACAAAAATCTGTATTAATATAAAAAGCCTAGGTTAGGGAGAGAAGTTGATCAGTACTTGATCAAACAGATTCAATATTATCTCACTCTAGCCAGTTGCTTTGCAAAACCCAGTAGGATGATCCTTCTTCCTGAAAATTTTGCAGCTGTGAGAGTAGATCACTAAAGATTTAATGGATCAGCATCCTTAACTATAGCCACCTTGAACCCACTGAGTACCTTCAGATTAACCAAGTGAGAATTAATGACTTAAGTTGAACCATCCATCTGGGCTATTTGAAGATCAATTTTGATCCCACTTGGCCAAATTCAGCTACATGCCATATATATTGCAATGAAAATGATAATAAATAGTATATTCTAAAAAATTGTTTATTAGTTATTTTTCTCATAAAACAGTAGTTTTTACATAAGTTAAATGTTTTATTTGAAGACTCATACCATAAATTAGCTTTCTTTATTTATTATTTCAGCTAACATTTTCTCGTGCTTTGCCTTTGCTTTTTCTTCCTTTATTTTCTTCTTCTGAGCTTTCTCTTTGATTAAGAGCATTTCTTTGAATCTTTCTTCATGCATTTCAACTTTATAGCCAAAATGTTTCTTAACTTCTTCTATTAGAGCATCTTTCTTAGCCTTTGCCTTTGCCACATCAGCCAACTTCTTTGCAATTCTTGCTTCCATTTCTTTCTTCCACTGATCTAATTTTTGTACATTTTTCATAAGTTTTTGTTGCCTCTCTTCTATTAGTGCATTTTCTTCTTCTATTTTCTTCATTTGTCTTGAAATTGATTCTTCTATTGAATAAGGAAAGGCTATTTTTTCATACTCCGTTATTTTTTTAATATCTTCTGCATTTGGCCATAGTGTTCCTGGATTTATACTACTTTGATGTCCATACCTTCCAAACATTTTCCTCTTATATCTCAAAGTAAGATGTACAGGATCCATTGGTTCATTGTAAAGAACTCGGTTGTGCAGCATATTTCTATGTTGTTCCTTTAGCCTTGATTTGTTCCGGCTTTGTTCCAGCTTCTGTTCTCTTTCAGAATAGGTTTCCTCATCGTCCTCCACAATTGCATATGTAGCTTCCTCTATTTTCTTCGGTTCTGTAGAAGCTTTTCTTAAAGGTAATTGATGAACCACTCGCAGAGCATTATGCCTCATAGGTGATAACGGTATATTGGATAGCCTTAATATTTTACTGAAATTAATCCATTCCATTGTTATATTTTATTAACCAAACTTTTAAAAACTGCAATTAGTATTAGTCTTATGTATGACTACTTCACAGCGCTCATTCTAGACTGCTATCACAAAACTGAGATAACCAGCAAATGCCCTTCTTTTTAACTCTCGATCATTTTAATCGATTATTACTCCTGTAATCTATATAAATTGTAATTGTTTAATAGCAAGTTAGCCATGAAAGGAAATTAGAGAATAATATATTTTTATTTCATTTCATGGCTAACGTTTTTTGTAGGCTAATGTGAATATCAAATATCCCTCAAGGAAATTCACGTCCGTTCCCTGACAAGGTTTTTAAAAAATTGCCTTCCATTCTGCAGAGCAGAAACTAAAAATATATTTCAAAAGTGTGTTTAATATATATAATATCATCAATAAAATGTATATAATTAGTTGGATAAGTTTATTAATGGTTGTAATCGTCCGTCAAGTGGGAAGGGGAGTTAAAAGTAAATCTCGAATCTAATTGAAAAACTTTAAAATCTCTGTTATTTTTAGTTCTTTTATATCTGTTTTTTATGAAAAGGTTTTAGGAGCAGAAATAAATGCAAAATTTTCCATTCCTATTATTTTGTGATTTTTATTTTTATCTTACGAAAAATGCATGTTACGTAAATTATTGAAGTAGGGAAACCAAGTTAGGCATTTGTGATATATTTTTACTCACTGTCGCTTGTCATTTATATATGGAGTTGACGAAAATTAAAGAGGAATTTAAGATTAAATTTTATATCAGTATGGAGAGAGTTAGTTGGCCGTCGAACTTAATGAGAAAGTAGATTTTCAGTTTACATCTTTGGTCTTGGAATTGGAATAAATAAAAAAAAAATTTTTTTTTTAAGTTTTTCCCTTGAAGCTCAATTAAAAGATACAATAGATGAAAAGGTAAGTTCTCCTTATGCAATTTTACCAAGTATTATCAGACTTAACAAACTAAATAGAATCTATCAAATTTACAATAATTATTACTTTTACTTTGTGGGACCTTAGGCAAATTCTAACCTTTATTCATTAGTCAACTCCCTGTCAGATGACTCCACTCATGTCATATGTTATATTAGTGATTCAAGTCAAATTGTCACCAATGAATCTATTATTATTTGTGACCAATCCAGAGAGTCAATTTTTCTTTCAATTGCTACCATTTTATTTTCCTGTTAATACTATTCTCAGAGCAGGTTTACCATATATCATTTAAAAACTCCATTTAGTACAATCACCTTATGGGTAACTTAATGAGAAGTTAGTCTGGGATTCCGTCTTGTGAGCTGAAGAATTAAAAACTAAATTGTAATCCAATAAGTTCTTTAAAATTATTTTCGCCTACGTTTTAGCCTATATTTCAGGTCTTCATCAGAAAAAATTAAAATTCAGATCTGTTATGATTTAGTTAGCAGGAGTCTCTCTCCAGTGTCACCCACCTCATATCAATCCCTGACTAACCTCTCCTCATGAACCTCTATGGTCAATTAGTGACCTCCAAATTTGCTGTATAATTATTAAAACAAAATAGTTATATTTTAAGATAAAATAGTAATGCATATGTAACACTCTACTAACTTTCAGGTTAAAGAATTTTTAATTTGGCTTACTAAAGGTAAATTATTGATTTAAAAAAAAAACAGTCCCACAACAGGCCATATAGGCCAGGAGGAAATACATGTCAGCACACCATTCTCTTCTCCTGATTTTTCTTTTCTTATTCAATGAATAAATTATAAGGGATGGGTGTTCCCTAGGAACACCAGAAATCCCCTGGGTAATGACCCAACCTTTGTAATGACAAACAGATTCGCTGAAAGAAAAACCAACTTGGCACTTTGATCATTGAACCTGGGACCTTTGGCTCAGGAGTCCAGTATCTTAAACACCTGAACTCCATGCCTACATATGCAATTGGAGACAAATTAGGAATAATGTTTAATTTTTCACAAGTATTATTAAAATTAAAATAAATTCAATTTGCTTTAATTTAAGTATAATTTTTCTATTCTAAAACTTTAAATTAGTTGAAGTTGAACTGTCTAATCATCTCACAAGTTCATATGTTTTTACTTTTGTCTTAGAAGCCGAAAATCCATAGTTAACATTTTTCTTTTCTTTAATCCCTTTTCTGATGGGATCTAATTAAAACATACCTTTTTATTGACTTCAATCAAGTCAAAAACAACTCTTTCTTATTAATCTTCTTTGGTATTATTTTCAATTTTTAAGTATTAATTTTCTTATAAAACTAAATATATACAATAATGTATAAAATTCTTTCACACTAGAACTGCATAAACCAGATTTCATTATAGATGGATGTAGATAAAATTGAATGATTCATTTGGTTTTATAAGCTGGAGAGGACAGTGACAGTGTAAAAGGCAAGATTGCTATTGATTGTCCGGGAGGAAAGAGCAGAGACTCAATATTTTAAAAAATTTTCTACATTTGTTTTTTTAAATTGTTTTAAACAAATGTTAAAATAAGGAATTTTCCACTTATTCTAGATAATTCGTAAAGTATCTGGTACCAAAACTGTTATCCATATTAGAATGCCAATACGACATTGGCTAGCCTTTTGTATTCTTTTTTTTTTTTTTTTTTTTTTTATCCCAAGTTTCCTATTTTTTCCACCTGCAAAATTTTTTTCCAAGGGAGGGAGACAATCTTTACATATTATAAAAAATGCAGAAACTACAAGATTTCACCACATTGTGACTTAATCAATGGATAGGTTAGAGGCATTGTAAAGCTCAGGGTTTCCATCATTTCAACATTGCACTAATAAAAAAGAAAACATGTGATCATTAGTTTGTTTTTTTATACAAACCCTACTTATCACACGATTTGATTTCAGTCTAAAATTAAGTAATTCAACTATTCACAGTAGGCGGAGATTTCCTTAAAGTAAATGTAAATCATTTTTATGTACAGTTTCTTCTTCCGGGTTGGACCGTGTCAAGTTGTCGATAGTTGCCGAGCTTTCGCACATCCTGTGATGGCTTCTTCAGGGCTGAATGGAGAATGAGATCTGTCTTCAAATCCAGGGTTACTTATACCCGGCGCGGTCCAGTCCTTGGGCGAGGCCGGCCTTCCCATTGGATTTGAAGACAGCTCTCATTCTCTATTCAGCCCTGAAGAAGCCATCACAGGATATGCGAAAGCTCGGCAACTATCGACAACTTGACATGGTCCAACTCGGAAGAAGAAACTGTACATACATCCGACGACCGTGGAAGCCTACATGAACAATTCATTTTTAAACAAGAATATATTCAGTATATATTTAGCATTTAAAAAGATACCCAGATCAAATTCTCTGTTTGAGTTTATTTGTCTTGAAGTGAGAATTTAGAAATATTTTGTAATTGTTAAGACAAATGTAAATCACTGATATTAGGTAGATAATGCATTTTGAGAAATGATCACATTAAATATGTGTGTATATGGACTTTTATTATCATAATCCATTTTAAGCATAAGGAAATCATGTATTCACTTGGTATCTTGATGCGACTTTCAAAAAATGTCAATTGATTTTCACTTACTGTACATTGGAGTTGCTAAAAATATAGTCTGTTAAAATGTTGATGTGTATATATGATATATATATATATATATGTCTGTTCAAGCTCTAGTATTTGCAGTTTTTAAAATAATAAAACCAAATTCAGTATTTAAGCTTATTTTTTTCAAACAGTTAGATGCATTTTTTCAGGGATGGACCAAAATTTTAAATCATAATATCTTTGTAATTATTAGCATTATTATGTATTATGTGTAGAGCATAATTGGTGTAAAATTTAATTTTATAACATTTATATAGAATACAATTTTTAAAAAAATATGTATTAAGAAAAATAGTTAAGAGTATAATTTGAAGTATGGGTGGGACTTCTAATTTTTAATATATAGATTCCAAATTTGGTATTTGGACTTTTCATTGCAAACCCTTAACATTTTTCATTCTTGGATGAAATCAGATAAGGGAAAGTGAGAGTTTAGAGGGAAATCAAAATTTATAATTGTAATATTGTTGTTATTTAAATTATAAAAAATTGTAAAATACAATTTTCTAATTATAAGGGATAAAAACTGTTACACTTCACTTGCTGATGATATTTATTAGAGCTGAGCACTTTCAAGACTCAATGTCTCATCTTCAGAGCCCAGGAATCTTTCAGAGTCTAGTAATGGACTCAAGCGCTCAGCTTTATTAAATATCATTATCACCGAGCGGTGTAACAGTTTTTTTCTCTTATAATTATATAGCTTTGCCCTAGTTAATTAAAATAACAACTTCTTAACATTTATGTTTCATAACATTTTTACAAAATTTGCAAAAATAACAACAATAGGTGAGCACTTCCTCCTCTTTATCTTCCCAGCCATTATAGAGAAAAATTTTGTGGACATGCCTTTCACATTCATTGTTCTCAATGACTTTTAAATTAAATTTAGTCTTTTACTTTTATTAATATCCACTTTTAATGAAGCATGAAAAATCTTCTTAAATTACACAGCTCCTACATAATACACTTTTAACTTCTTATATTCTGCCATTCACTTAATTATTTGTTTTGTTTGTTTGTCATAGGCCATAGAATATCTTAAACCTAGCCAGCGGTCCCCTGTTAAATCTGAAAATGACATCCTTTCTGAGGTGTCTCTAATGTGGTCCTTACGCAGCGAGTTGACTTTAAGATTGCAGAAGGCTAATCTTTTGAAGCACTTTGAAGGTCAGTTATTTTTGTAATTACTCTATAAGTTTGTAAAAAATTTGTGAACTTCACTATCATTATATATAATTATGGTAGATTAGAAAAAATCTTTTAAAAAGCTCCTTTTACATAAACGAAAAGTTTTTATAAATGTATTTTTGGAACCTATAATGTTCAATCTTAGCACTTAAGTTTTTATATACAGAATTGTATTCTTTTATTGAAAAATTGTATACTTAATGACCCCATAACTTTGTATTCCTTATTTTTCTCTAATGTTGTAAAAGTTTTATTTTAATTAAATTATATAAATTTCTTCTGGCTTTTGTTTCATTTATTTTTTGTAGTTAAACTAAATGGAGTATGTTATCCATTCTAAGCTGCCAATGAAAGTATTATTGTTGTTGAACCATTGGAGGGTTCATCTTCATTGGCTCAATTGAGAGTCCTGATGATTTTCACACAATTGATATTTCTGTATTGAAAGTGCTCACCATCAGGACTTTCAGTGGAGCGAGTGAAGTTAGAACACTTTGATGTAACAAGAATAAATGGAGTACGTTTTAAAGACCTGTGACTGGCATATGTAAAAGCAGATGCAAGTCTAATATAATCATAGTTCATATATTATTTATATATGCATAGTAAATATAAACTTATATTTAATGGTGTAAAAACATCATTAAATATCAAGTATGAATTAAGAAACCTCTATTATGTCATATTTTCAATTATTTGCTTCTATAAATGTAATTGTTTAATTTAATTTTATTAGTATTGATTTTTCAACTAATTACAATACTCTGTTCTTAATTCTATAAAAAAAAAATAATTCAATTACAATACTCTGTTATTATATATGCATAGTAAATATAAACTTATATTTAATGGTGTAAAAACATCATTAAATATCAAGTATGAATTAAGAAACCTCTATTANTTATATATATATATAAATGAAAAACGAAACCTCCTATGTTTCTTAAGGGGCTAAGATGAAATTGCTGAATAAAAGTAGAGAACACATTTTTAAATAAACCAGTAATTAATAATGATCGTTTATAATGTGAATGAACTATGTGTCACGTTGTATGGACTAGTTAACGCATTGTGATAACAGCCTTTGAAGTACATCATGAGTGACGTCATAAGGAAAGTCGTCTCTAATTACTCCCTGAGAATATACTCTGAGCAGTTTCTGAAAACAACTGTTCATTGCTCTCGGTTAGGCACTTCGCTTTGTAGAGATCGATCGATAGAGTAATCAGGAAACAAGTACTCCTTATTAACAAAGCCAAAATTAAGGGATCATATGAATATGTTGTTGCTTATATAAGGATTTATTCGGAATCCAAAAACACAGCCATTGTTTTAAATATAAATATATTTTCCCTTCTGTTAAGTGTTTTATTTTTTTTTTTAATGCTTTTTGTAATATAGATTTTTTATAAGAAGTAAATTAATCTTCTATTTGTCTTAATTTAATCACTAATTATATGATGTTCATTTGTTAACAGTAAAACTAAATAAAGCAACTTATTAGATGATTTTTGTTGGGGTTCAGTCAAGGTAGATCCAAAAAAATACAAATTTAATATTAAAAAAAGTGTATTTTTTAAAAATTATCTGCCGACGTTTTGGCTTACATTTTAAACCATCTTCAGGGCTATCATGAAGACGAGAGGGGGCGTCCTGTCCCTAAGTTTACATTTCCCAGTCATGTAAATGTGAACGTAGGGACAGGACATCCCCTCTCTTCTTCATGATAGCCCTGAAGATGGCTTACAATGTAAGCCGAAAAGTCGGCAGATAATTTTTTTTTAAAATACACTTTTTTTTTTAATTTGTATTTTTTTGTATCTACCTTGACCCAACCCCAACAAAAATCATCTAATAATAATACCTACGGTCAATAAACTCTCCATTTCATCATTAAAAAAAAAGTAATGTATTAATGTACTTTTTGTTAATATTCAAGGTTCTTTAATGCATCTATATTTACTCTTTTCACAAATTCCTTAGTGGGTGTATTATTAAAGCTAATTTTCTTGGTATTCTTTATCTCAGGTATAATATCCATCTATCTGAAATAAAACATATTTAATATAAATATAATGAACATTCATTTATATTTTATGAGCCTTTTTTTATATGTATAAATACTTATATAACTTGTTTTATCTCCTTCAAATTAGCAGTTTTAGTGGGATATGATTTATCTAGTTTGTCATGAAGTTATTTTTTGCAAGTTGTATAAATTATACTTGGTAATCTGTTGGCCAATATAATAATGGTTTTATTAGTAAAACATTAATGAAAAATTTGTTAATTTGCCAGTCTTTGCAAGCTTTAATAGCTTTAGCTATGAAATATAATATTTAATCAGAATAAAAATGCCCTTTAATTAGTTTTAAACTTTTATCTGTACCTGCTTGGCAATACTTATAAAGTAATAATATTCATTTCATGCTCAAGGATAAAATAAATAAAAATAAAAAATAAAATAAAATCATATCCTTCCTTAATCACTTTTATAAAAGTTACTTTTAATTTTTTTCAATCATTTTATGATTCTTTTATAATTAATGTAGTCATTGTGTTCAAATCTTAGATTTGGGTTTTGTAAATTATTTTACAAAATTTTTTCTAAAGAGTTTATTGATGTAAAAATGTTGTCCCTTATTCTCCCATTCCTGTGTGTGTCCATGTCAACACTACAATTTCCAGTTTCCCTAATTGAAATTAGATAAATAATAGTTAATTGCAAAATAAAAGTTCTTTAAAAAGACACATTATAGTTGTTGGACAGCAAAATTGAACAAATACAGGTGATGGTACACCTGAACCATAAATTTTTAACTTTACGACCAAGAAGACGCAATTAGATGTTTTTTTTTTAATGCAATTTAGAATACAGATTTTAAATGAAAAATAAATGGCTGAGTTCATTATTGAGTGAAATCAGGAGAATAGAAGGGGGGATTATTACGGGCTTATTATTTAGTTTAGAGCAATTAAACTCAACACAGTTTATTCTGTAAACTTAGCAATACATGTCATGAAATATTCAAATTCATTATATTCATCAACTGCATCCCCTTAGTTTAAGCAGTTTCTGCGTGAAGGACTAATGGGTTATTTTATTTTTATTTTTTCATGTCTTTAAAAAGCACTGCTGATATTGCTCCATAATCGAACAAGGAAAATATTGACAAGGTAGTTGTAGAAAGTGTAGCCATCAGGAGAACAAATAGACATCAGACTCAGAAGAGAGCGTCTGTGGCTTGAATAATAACCTTGACTTGGTACCGCGCCGATCATCGAATCAGCGCTGTTTTCCTGCCTGGATTAGTCACGCAATTCCACACACCTACCGATTATCTACATTACACATGTCCCGATTGGTTAAACATCTACCTCTTGCTTCTTAAGTTAAATATTCGTCGCTTTAGAAGGCAGTGGCCAAGAGACCTTTTAGGGAATAATTTTTTTTAAAACGCTCAACACATGATAGTTTAGTAAAAAAAAAAAAATGTAAATATTCTGTTATTTATGTGTATTTTATTTTATTTTACTTATTTGCATTTTTATTTATTTTATTTTTATAGTGTCACATGCAATTACTAACTTACGAGTTCTAGGCAGTGGCTAGCTTCTCTCCAGTTCAAAAACTACAATGAATTTTATAAATTTTTGANAATAAAGGATTATCTGCCACCGTTTCGGCTTACATTGTAAGCCATCTTCAGGGCTATCATGAAGATGAGAGAGGACGTCCTGTCCCTAGGTTCACATTTCCATGACTGTTTTTTGGATCTACCTTGACCGAACCCCAACTAAAATCATCTTAGAATAATATCTACGGTCAACAAACTCTCCTTTATTTATTTTACTTTTCATTCTGCTACCCAATTCATTAGGTGGGATTGATTCCATTTCTTCATGTTTCTCGTCTGCTTTTAATTGTAATTGTTCCATTTTTCTAATGTAAATATGAAGTAAATTTTTTCTTTAAACATTAGAATTATTATTGTCAACTTATCAGTTATTTGCTTAATGGCATTCGCAACTGGAAGGCAGCAAGAAGAAATAGAGACAAATGCTGGTCAATGCAGGAATGGGCCATGACTCAGCATGTGGGTCATAGATATAAATTACTATGATTTTGTTAGGCTTTTCTGTCCTAATAACAAATTTGTATCATAATTTTCTTTTAAGGCATTTTGTTAGTTCCTGTTTCTTTTTATAAAGCTTGTTTCATATAAAGGACTCTAGTTATTTCTTCATAATTATTTACTCTTTAACCTAGCCATAAAAATGAGCAAACTTTCTTCTGATTTTATTCTTTAACTTGTGAACTTACTAAGGAATATTCTTTAGTATTTTAAGTGCATTAGTATACTGCATTGCTATGAGCAATTACTATTTTCATGCATGGATTTTAGAACATCAAATTTATCGTTAAATGGTATAAACTGTTTCACTCCTTTGTAATTGTTCTATCCATACAAGGATATAATAACTGTATAATTTTATAGACAACCTAATGGATAATCTTTTTTAATTTTTTTTTTATATATTGTTGTTCTAATAGAATTTCAAAAATGTTTAAAAAGTATCATAAATTGACAGTAAAATGATATCAAGCCAATGGTTTTTCTTCATTATGGTCCTAGTACTTAATAAATATGTAATTAAAAAAATAATCAACCTTGCTCAGAGAAAATTGCCTGGAAAAAAAAAAGAAAGCTAAAGTGCTATTATACACTTTTAAGGTATATCCCAAATAAATTATAATTAAGTCAATTACTGTAGGGGTCCACACTTAATCCACTTCTCATAAATTGATGATACATATCAGTAATCTGTGAGGCTAAGTCAATTTTATTTCTGGTTTTTCCATCTAGTATTATCAATATTTATTTTTATCTAAATAGTACATCTGTGATTGGTCTGATGTAATTTTCATTAAGCCCAATGTATAATTTGCTTTCTTATAGTGATAGGTCTAACAGCTTCCTCTCTTCTGACTTCTGTACTGAAATTTAGCAGTATCATTTTAACATCATGATAGATCAAAATTTTGTTACAGAGTCCAAGAGCTGTAACCTGTCTAAAGTTAAACTCATTCTTATATACAATCCTAAATATGAATTTATCATTCCATGTTCTATTCTGTAATCATTATTTTAATCATTTGGTTTAAAGAATGCCTTAAAACCCTTTTTCAGTTCTAAATTATTAGCAACTTCAAGTATGCAAGCTTTGTAGCATTCATTGATATATGTGTCTAATCTTATGAAGATAAAATTTATTTGCTTTATATTCATAATTTAACATACTTTATTGCTAATTGTATTTTTTATAGTTAGTAATGTTCTAATAATTTTCAGATTAAAAAAGAATTAAAAATAACCTCTGAAGATGAAACAGATCATCCTTTAATAATTACTGTTCAAAATTGGAGAAAACTACATTCTTTGAAAACAAGGGTATACTTAGTATAAATCATTTTAAAATTAGAAAATAAATTGCCTTTTTGTTTTATTTATAACATAGTTTAATGCACATATACAGGAGGTGATTCTAAGCATTATTTGCTAGAAACAAGTTTTTAAAGAGTTTTCTTGTATAAGGAAGAAACAAATATGCTAAGAATAAAAAGCATAAATGATCTAGATAGTCAAATAATTTTTAACTGAATAGGGGTCATAGGTAAACCTCAAAATATATTGCTTGTGCAAAAATTGTTTTTAAGAACATCGCAATGCAAATTTCCTACTGGGAAATATAAAAAATACATCATAATCACCTTAATAAATCTTCTCCTAATCAATGGCAATATTAATCAGTATTGAAAATGATTGACACCTATACTATTACATTACTAAAATACACAGTTAAATTTTAAAATGATGACATTTACATATTGCTATCTCACACAAACATTTACAGGTCATATATTTATTTACACATATTCTACATGCATTAAAAATTATTGAAATTTATCTTAAATTCATGGGAAAAATATATACTTATATTTATAATGTTTATATATTTATATAACTTTATTTTATTTATCTATTTTGTATTTCATTGTAGTTCAATGTTTCTACCACACTCTTCTTCAATTTAAATCACAGTTATGCTGTCCAATTTAATAAATGCCATCCTTAATTTATAATTTATTAATATAAATGTATGTTCTATTCAAAAATTTTACTTAACATATAGAATAAAATCATTTTACCTAGGATTACTACTGGAAGGAAAAGACCATTCTAAAGGCCCATAATTTCTCTTTAAAATAATACCCTAGGCTCTGGAAATTGTTGATAACAAAATATTAGTATAAAATGTAACAAACTATTCTCCTACTGCTCCAAGTTATGTAGAAACCAAATAAATGAAGCTTAAAAGTCACCTCCTGAAGATAAACCACTATTTTTTTTGGGGGGGGGGGGCAATTATTCTGGGGGCTAAAGATAATCATCCTGTTAGTCATTTTTTTAATTGATGTAATTTATATCCTTAAGAAAATTTGGCAAATAACTTGTGATTGTTTTTTTCCAGAACTTAAGTCAACTGTTGTTTAGAAAAGAGTCCAGGTGTTATTCTAGAAGTTCTTCTCAGACAGTCACTGGTCGAATAATGATGCATGATCCTGATCTTCAACATATTCCTAGAGATTTTTTTGTTGACAATAAACTGTTTAGTCTGCGTTCTGCATTTGTTGCATCCCCAGGTAATTAATTAATTAACTAAGTGCTTCAATCTTCCACACATGTAGATATATAATTCACTATGTCTTCGAATATTCTATGCCTACAAGAAATTTAGCTTACCAAAAGTGTTCCTGCCGCTCAGAGGGGGCAGCTTCAGAAAATGTGTTCATATTCATAAAACAAAATTACCTTTAAAACATAGGAACAAAACCTAATGCGTGTTTCCAACAGAATCATTTTTGACTAGTCAGCTCGAATGTCTAAAGAAAACTGGATTAAAAGTAATACATATTTTCATAAAGGATTAACATTGCTTGGGTTAAAGTTCAATCTCCAACTCGCATTTTCTGATCACTAACCATGGCCTAAACTTTTTTCTTTTAAATAATAATAGTAAATTATTTTACAAGGATCTTGAATATTATTAAAAATATAAATAAATTTCCAAACATTAAGAATTTCTTTTACAAAAGAAGTCATTAAAGAGGCAATAAAATAAATTTCTTCAACTTATTTATTAAAGTACTTTAAAAGAAAGAAAAAGGAGCTTTATTCTGTGACTTAAGTCCGTTGAATAAGCATGAGGACATAGCTATCAGTATAGCTGATTATGACCTCATTACAATAATAAAAATATCAAGTACAGACAAACAACAAACTAATAAAATAAAAATTTTCAAAATAACAATGACAATATTTTCAACTTATTGTACAAGTATGGAAATAGGAGAAAGAAGTATTAAAATAAAAAACAAAGACATACATGGGTAATAAAAAATTGGCGTACAAAAAGAAAATCAGTGTTACACAAGAAGAAACAATAACACTCAAAACTAATATAATAACCATTAGTCATGATATATATTTATTTAATCAGTTTAAGAGAAGTTTAAGCCTTTCCTCTAGTTCTCCGATGAGGTCCCCATAAACAGCACAGCCATAGTCAAAATGGGAGAATATGAGGGAGGACACAAGGAGACTATGGATTTTACAAGCAATGCAGAAGATGACGAGTTGCGGCATTGACGGAGAGTGGAGAAACAGTGACAGGAATCAGTGAAATATGAGCTTTCCAAGAAAAGGTTTGGTCTAGGATAATGCCAAGATTTATGACCAAGGAATGAAAGGAGATTGGGCGCTGATTAATTGTAAAGGAAGGAATAGGAGGAAGTGATTTTTATGTTTGCAGTTTGTAATTCTTCTGGAGGGAAGGATAGGTAAATATCAAATTATGATAATCAATATCATCTGCATAAATGAGATAGGAACAGTATCAAATGAAAAAGTGGATATCATTAGTGTAGGCAGAGATCAGGGTGACAGAGTTATTAGAGCCCTGCGGAACATCAGATGATAGGAAGAGGGGGAGTAAAGGGGCTTCAGGGATAGGAACTACTTGGGATCATCCTGATAGGAATAAATGAAATGAAAGAAGGCCATTGCTAAAGAAAGAAAGGTATTTAAGTTTAGAAAGTAGGCGGAAGTGATGAATCGTATCAAAAGCTTTTGTGAAATCAAGGAGTATAATGATCGTGATTTTTCCTTCATCAATTGCAGCTTGGATGTCAGAGGTTATTATACTTTACTACTCAGTCCTGTATTTATGTGTCCCTTTAAAAATTCAAGTAGTTATCCTCAATCTTCCGCTTGAGGCACTCAAATACAGTAGATTCACCAGGCAAACCTAAGCACTTAATTCTTAATATTTAAGAATGGGACTAGTACTGAGGTAAATAAAATATTTTTTTACGTACATTACAAGGACTACACATTGGATTTAGTTGTTTATTCCATGTAAAATAGTTCAGATTCAGAAATTGTACCTTAATTACTAATAAAACATACCATTATTTTCTGAAATGTCATTGCTATTTCCTAAGTTTAATTCAAGTGATCTAATTTAAATTAATTGATCTGTAACTTTAGTTTTTTCAGCACAATTTAACTTTGTCATGCTAATTTCCATTTAAAAAGTATCTTCTTTTCAAATAAACGAAATTGTTTTTCCCATACATTGTAAAGAAAAATATTTTTACTGACTAACATTATTGTAAGCTGAAAAGTCAATCTGTGATCCAGGTAGATATATATTTTTTTTTTTCAAATTTTATTTGAATTATAAACAATTGAATTCAATGGGTTTTAGCCCAATTCCTAAAAATCAAAATATTATCTGGAGTGTAACTAGACAGACTAAATATTTTATTTATAAAGAATCAATATTAAAATTATTTCTACTATATAACTTGGCTCAAAATCCTATACTTGCAAGAACTGCATAATATTTCAAAGAATGTGAAAATGCATTAAAAATTTGAAGTTTCTTTTAAGAGTATTATCCCTAAGGAAAAATGTTGACCAAGTCATACTGTGACAGAGCAACAGAGTGCAACAGAGCCTGTCCTGCCAGGATTTCTTTTTGATACCAGCCCCAAATCACTCATCCCCTACGACTTGAAGCCTTTAATAAAGCTCAGTAAAAAGCTGAGATCTGCCTTTATATATATCTCATTTTTCATTAAAAATATCAAGTTCTTAAGTCTACAGTTAAAGAAAACTTCATTCAGTTGCACAAAATGAGTGATATTTCCATTTCTCCTTGGCAAAGCTTGTTGGTTGAGTGTTCCTCTACTATTTGAGAGGATTGTCTACTTATGAGTCATAGAAACACAGCAACTCTAAGAAATGGTAGTAATATATCAACATTTTTTCTGAAAATTTAACTTATTATCCCAGTTGATTTTCCAATTCCCCCTATTATTATTTTAGGAGAAATTGAGCCTATTTCAAACAACCTTGATCACTGCAATCTGAATAGATCTTTTATAATGCCACATTCCAGATTCATTCAAGCCAGAAGAGTTTAAGGCCCTTGACAAATGTAAGTTCCTGGAATCAACTTTGTACTTGGACTTGACAAGCACCCACTCAAAGGATCAAAATTTGCTGTAGGAAAGTGCTTTGCACTCATATAAAATATGTAAAGGGAGCCAGAAAAAAAATCTTACTGCCTCAGCCGGGACACAAACCCCGGTCTTCTACTTTCCGGACAGGTATGCTGACCCCTACACCACTGAGGCAGGTTAATCTCTCCAACTCCCCACACTTTACTCCGAGTCTAAACCCCCAAGTAAGACAAATATATCGTCTAATACTCGAAGGAGCTAACATTGTCGACTATTTGTTAGACTCTCATTTTTTTAAAATATGTATTTTTTAAATAATGATATTAATTGTGGTATGTACTACCACGTTAAATTTTATTCAAGAAATGCAAAGGGAGCCAGAAAAAAACCTTATTACCTCAGCCGGGACACGAACCAGCTGAGGTAGTAAGATTTTTTTTTTCTGGCTGCCTTTGCATTTCTTGAATATAATTTATTGTGGTATTATGTACCACAATTAATATCATTAATTATATAATAAAATATGTTCTGTACTTCTCTTCTACCTCCTGGTAGAGGTTAGAGTCCTTTACTAAACCTATCTTGTTTAGGGTTGTATTTAAGAGTGCAATGCCCCTTAAGAAGTGAGACTAAGCATCTTAGACCAAGATAATATTTGGTCTTGTAGAAGAATTTAATGAATTGTTGGAATTTTGGTGTCAGGTTTGGGTACAGGTAATGCAGGAGGACCTGAGGACCTAAACTCATGGTCATATGTATCAGGAGATTGCGAGGAAATAACCTGATAGGAAGCAAAGGAAGTAGTTCCTACATAAGATGGGATTAAGCCATTCTAACTAGGTATGAAAGAATCTGACTGGGAACTTAGTATGAATATATTGAAGTTTTGTCCATAATAAGAAGGACTCTCATAATTTTACTTATCTTTTTCTTTTATAAGTTGTAATCATTAAATTGAGTTTTTTTTAAAATTATTTTTGTTAAAATTGTAATTTGTATTAATGCAGATTTATTTATATATTATAGGAAATGTATTGGTTTCTGCCGATTACAGTCAATTAGAGTTACGGATATTAGCTCACTTTTCACAGGACCCAATTCTTGTTCCTTTATTGAGGAGAGGTGATGATGTTTTTAAAAATATAGCTGCTGAATGGAATGGAATCCCTCTTGAAAAGGTTATTGGTTTATATATGATTGTGTTGGTGAGATTTAGATTATGAATTAATTATTAAGGTTAATCTTAAATGCTTGGGGGGAAATATATAT
>KZ808664.1:82036-97285 GCA_000696205.2 Oncopeltus fasciatus | reverse complement strand
TAATGTTTATATATTTATATAACTTTATTTTATTTATCTATTTTGTATTTCATTGTAGTTGTTATTATAATGTTTCTGCCACACTTTTCTTTAATTAAATCACAGTTATGCCATCCAATTTAACAAATGCCATTCTTAAATGATAATTTATGAATATAAATGTAATATAAATGTTCTGTTCAAAAATATTTGGCATACAGAATACTTTTTTTTTTACCTAGTATTACTTCTAAGAGGGAAAAGATAAAGATCCATAACTTTTCTTTAAAATAATATTCTAGGCTTTGTATTATTTATATACAAATAGACACATCATACATACAAATAGTATATTTGTGTGATTTGTCTATTATTTGATTGGCTTAGTAAGTTGTTGATAACAAAATATCCCTCCCTCTCTGCTCCAAATTTATACGGCAACTAATTTTCTTTTCCCCATAAAATATTTATTGATGTTATTTATGTGCATATGAATAGATAAGAATTTATTTTCCTACCATAAATCCATTTACAAAGGATTATGACACTGGCAATCAGAGTATTATATTTTTATTCTACCAATAAAGCAATATAAAATAAGCAATAAATTTTGCCTAACATTTTCTATAAAATTTAGAAATATTTATGTCTTACATGGAATTTGTTAGTTGCTTTATAAATTTAATCTATAGATAGTAATTATATTCTATATATCTATATTTTCATTGATTATGGAAATTATATAAAAATAAATTATGTTTATGCAACTAATATATATTTGTGTTGTGTGTGTGTGTGCGTGCGCGCGCGTGTGTGGGTGTGCATGCATGATGATGTGTGAATGATTGTGCTCCTACTAAAGAGTTTATGGTCTTCATTAAAAATGAATTAGTACAAGTGTAATACATGCATTAAAGAATCTGTATTATGAGGACATTTATAAAGTAAAGCTTGTTAAAAGATGCAATTATAGCTGTTTAGGTAGGTCATCTAAGACTAAGATACAAGATATGTCACTTGTTTTAAATATCTTGGGTCCATGTTAGATGAAATGAGTTTGTCAGAAGCAGAAGCAGTTGGTACCTTCAATGCTCTTTGGGTTCTGTGTAACAACACTATTTTGATTTGATGTTAACACGTATCTTTGTGTAGTCAACCCTGACTATGGTGTGTGTAGTCAACCCTGACTATGGTGTGTGTAGTCAACCCTGACTATATCTCCAAAACTTGTTCTACAGTACGGACCTCCATAATATAAGCAACAAAATATATTATTGAAGAGTTTTCTGAAGTTTCATAGCTTGATAGGAGGAGGTCTGCCATCAGCTGGATGAGGCGAAGACTATCCCATTGAGTATTAGAATTCATCATTATGTGGTCCCTTCTGCAATACTATTAATCGCTTAATAACTGACAACTTAAAATGGAATATGGTTAAAGAAACTATTTTGAACGACTTTACTGGGCAGACATATAAGTACATCCTAAGTAGGATTCAGGAATACTATCTTTTAATGAAACACATGCAGGGCTGCCTGCTTTGGTAAAATCGAACGCAGTATTCTGATTCTTGCGAGTTGAAAACTTCCTTCTAACTTGTCAAGAAAACATTATTGGCTACTTTGTATATATTTGGCTATAAATGCTTAAGCATATGAAAGTCATTACATACACACAGATATATATATATATATATATATATATATATATGCATGTATAAGTGATTTTATATGTATTTAGCCACATTTTTTTTTTCAGGTTAATGATGAGCTGAGACACCAAGTGAAACAACTAACTTATGGAATTATTTATGGAATGGGGGATAAAGCTCTTGGTGAAGCACTTGGTAAGTAGCAATTATATTAGCTGTGGGCTTTGGTTAATATTATAAATAAGTTAGGTAATTTCTCAATTTAATAATAAAACCTTACAACTACAAAAAATTAGAAAATCTTATAAGTTTAAAAAACAGTTCTCATTCTCTATTCAGCCCTGAAGAAGCCAACACATGATGTGTGAAAGCTCGGTACCACCTAGTGTATAAAACATGGTATTTATATACCACATGGATTTAAAAAAACAGCTCTCATTCTCTATTCAGCCCTGAATAAGCTATCACATGATGTGGGAAAGCTCGGCAACTATCAATAACTTGACACGGTCCAACCCGGAAGAAGAAACGGTAAATACATCTGACGAATCGAAGCCTACGTGAACTTCTTTGTGAAGTTTTTTAATACTGGAGGAAGTTCATATATTTCTTTGTATCTGAGCGAAGTTTTAAGTATGATAAAGTGTTATATCAAATTGTCCATATTTAGCACAAAATTCTTTTATTATACAGCTGAGTGCTTTCGGGATGTATGATCCCATTATTGAAGCTCAGGAATCTCCCTGTTTCCCCTATTCCAAGATTTTAGCCTATTTAACTTGTCCAATTTCTTTTTTTTTTTTTGTAGGATTAGTTTTGGGCCTAAGGGGTTATAACTTGCCCCATTTATTACAAATAAATAGGCTTGTTCATTTCCCAGAACATTTTGATGACCAAGCATCCCCCCAGATTAACTCTGCTTCTTTTCATAAGTTTTTTATTGTTTTCTACTCTTCTTTGCAATTTTTGTTTACATATCTCAGTGCAAATATAGCAATGTGATTGTCTATACATTTATTATAGCATTATAAATGTTTCCTTCCTGAAATGCTTACATCCCTATTATGTGACAAAACCTTCTGCTTGAAAGGCAGTGTGACATTAATTCATTAAAAAAAAAAATGTAATTTGCTCTTGTCCACTAGTCTGGGTTTCTGCTTCACTTCTTCTGCTGACTGAAGACATTTTTATGGAGATTAATATCACCTCATGGAGAGGATTGCCAAACTATGGCAGATTCACTATCTTCTATAATTCAGGAGGTTTTTTAGGGCATCTCTTTGCCTTTTTTTATAGAAAGATTATAGCCTTAAGTAAGTATTTTACTACAGGATTCCTTGCTACTATCGCTCTGCTCTGTTGAAGAGTTTTCTTTTGTAGAAAAATTTGATAATTTCATTATTATGAACAGTATAGTACAGTAAATGTGATCAGTTTGTTTGGTAAGATCTGATTGAGTTGATGTGATGTGTCTTAAGGTAGAAAAGGAAATGTAAGTTATGTTTCAGAGTCAGAGGAAAGTCATCACCATCATGTGGTTTTTAAAAGTGTTAAATAGTAATCTATTGTTCCGCTTAACTGAAACAAATACATAATGTGTCTTAGTGTTGCTAATGATTATTTTGATGCAAACTGATTTTGTTTGGGTTCCTGATAAGTTTATTATATTACATTTGAAGTATGTATAATATTTTAGGAAAAACTTCTGCCGATGCTTCAATGTTATCTGCCCGATTTAAAAGAACATTTCCTAAACTTGAAGAATTTGTGAAGAGAACTATTGAAGAATGCCGCCTGTCAGGTGAAGTAAAAACACTCTCTGGGCGAGTGAGGCACCTTCCAGGAATTAACAGTTCCAATGTCCACTATAAAGGTACTTATATTCATTGCATGTAGCTCTTCATTCACTTTCATGAATTTCTAAAATTAAAATTTGTTAAAAGTCATGATTATGATCTTTGGATGTTTAAAAATTTCTCTTTTACATATATTGACCAATAGTCCATTAGAGAATTATTGAGTAAAACAATCTGTTAAAAAGAATTATTGGTTCGTCAAATAATGGTTAAATTCATTTAAAAATTTACTGTTGGAGGGGGGAGCTTATCCCAGCATCTGCCGAAATCTCGTCCTTGGCATCTGACAGAGTGATTTTGTTCATTATAAAGAAATATTTTTGAATAATTATTTTTATGCTAGATCATATTTATTTAATCATAAATAAAGAGTTGTTTATAATTTCAGGTAAAATCCTACTCTTAATCAACTTAATTTATTATTTCATAAATTTTAATTTTAAGTAACCATTATAATGCTATTTACTAATATATGCTGCTTTTAAAAAGAAAATACGGATGCTGAGGCTTAAGACAATTTGTTGATCAAGACAATGAAATTTCAAATTAGCCATCACTACCAGTTTTCACTAATTCAATGAAAACATTTATATTTATTTATTTCATTTTTGATTTTAATGCTGCAAATAAAATGTTGTCTCATTAATATCAATTACATTTTTATTTTTTTTATTTTATTTATTTATTTTTTTTTTGCAATTTGGAGTAAACCCCTTCATCCACCAATACTATAATTTTGGTAAATAACTTTTCAGACTATTAACATCTCATTTCAATTTTCTGTTGTTTCATAATATATTATAATCATAATTTAAATATTATGGCCATTTGTATTTACCATTTCTTCTTCCGGGTTGGACCATTTCAAATTGTTGTTATTTGCTGAGCTTTCGCACATCATGTGATGGCTTCTTCAGGGCTGAAAAGAGAATGAGAGTTGTGCGAAAGCTCGGCAAATAACAACAATTTGACACGGTCCAACCCGGAAGAAGAAACGGTAAATACATCTGACGACCGTCGAAGCCTACATGAACATATGGCCATTGTAGCACAAAGCCAATTTTTAATCATATTTGATGAAGCAGGTAAATCCCCTATTACATTTTTCTTATAATTATTAAATCCCATTTCATCAATATTTACCTTGTATGTTTATGTTAGTTTATGTTTCCTAATGAAAAATAAATCATCATAATTTACCTGAAAAATTAAATTATAAAAATTTAATTAAATTAAAACCAAAGCCTCAGCATTCATATATTTTATTAAGACTTTTAACAGTTCTTTTATGTGCAAATTCTTATAAAAAATTAGTTAAAATGTACCATTCATTTATTTGTAATATAAAGTTTTATTTTTGTTTTGTTTACAAAGCATTTGTAAAAAAATGTTTCACATTTTTGTTCTAAAATTAGTAAAAAAGAGAATCAGGAGAATTTTGAATAATGAAAACAATTTTAAGTTGGAAAAACCAAAATAATTGTGCCTGTTATCATATTTACGCATCCTCCTAAGTATGGTAATACTTATTAAAAAAAAAAAAGAAAGTGTCCTGAGTGACCATGAAATTCTGGTAACATATAATAAAAATGTCTCCCTAGCGAAAGAAAACTCAAGGATTCAGTTGATTTAGGCGAATGCTGTAAAGTGTATAAATTAAAATTTGGAAACTCTGGCGGCATATATTGAACAGACTAGTTGGAAATTAAAACATTGTTTCAAAGAACAATTTTAGACCTTCGCAAAATAGTGTATTTACCAGGTATGCAAGTTTAAAATGTCGTTTTAATTCCAATAGAATGCTCTCTTAGCCTATTGAAGGATTTGCTTATCTCTAAACGCTACTTTGTTTGTTAGTCATTTGTTTACAAGAGTCAGTTGTTTTTAAGTCGTTTACGTGGACGTATCATACCTTTCTTTGGTGTTAAAAATGTCTAATTTTAAGCCAAATAAAGAGCATTTGCGGCATGTCATGATTTTCTTATTTAATCAAAAGAAAAAGGCATCTGAATGTCATCGAATTTTTGTTGAGACTTATGGCGATCTTGCTCCAACCGTCAAGACATGTGAACGTTGGTTTCAACGTTTCAAACGTGGTGATTTTGATGTTACTGATCAAAAACGAGAAAATCGACCAAATCGACTACGAGCTTCTCAAGCCCGGCGAAACAGTCAATACCGAGCGCTACCGACAACAAATGATCAATTTGAGTCACGCATTGATCGAAAAACGCCCAGAATGGGCTCACAGGCACGCCAAAGTCATTCTTCAGCATGATAACGCTCCTGCACATTCAGCCAGATTGACTAAGGAAACGATTTCTTCGCTTGGTTGGGAACTCCTACCCCACCCGCCGTATTCACCTGACCTGGCGCCTTCTGATTATCACCTCTTCTCATCGATGGGACACTCATTGGCGGAGCAACACTTCAACAATTTCGAAAACGTACGAAAATGGCTCGATGAATGGATTTCAAGTAAAGATGAAGCATTCTTTTGGAATGGTATCCATATATTGCCCGAGAGATGGACAAAATGTGTAGAAAGCGAGGGCCAGTACTTTGAATAAAATATATTATACTTTTTTTTTAAATTACTGTGTATATATTTTAAGAAATAAACGACATTTTAAACTTGCATACCTGGTAGGTGTGAAAAAGCACCTCATTGATCCGTACAAAGTGTCACAAAGGAAAAGTTAGCATTTAAATGTGTTGGGACTTGAAGTAAAACTTGAAAAACTGTCTAATAAATACTGTTTAAACATAAAATCTGACACTCAGGACGCTGACATCCTTTATTTAATCAATCTTCAATGGTCACTAGTAGAGGACTGACAGCACCTTGGAAAGGACCTCTTTCTATTACTTAGGTTGTTTATTTGTTTTACATTTTACTGCCTGTTTTTCCTCTTTGGTTTTGTTAATATTTTGTTTTGTAAGAGTGTAAAATTAACTTCTGATCCTTAAGTATTATTAATTTATTTTCCAGAATATATGTGTGTGTTTTGTGTGTGCTCGCATATATGTATGTATGTTTGTGTGTATGTAATGTTTATTTAATTATTATTTTTTTAATTTATTGATTGGGCATTAGGGAAATTTTTGAATTGAATGTTGCTCATCGGGACTTCTCTCAATCCAATTTTCATTAGTGTTTAAAAGATTCAATTGAACTATATTTCTGAGTAAATATTGAAATTTAAAAGCACTGATGTAAAATGCAAAGGTTTTCAATTGGGAAGTATAATATTTATAGAAAATTTGACCTAATTTATGTGTAAAGAATAAAAGGGAAGTAGCTTTTGAAACAGTTAGGCATTCTCTATTTGCAGTTACAATATTGGGGTAGCTATTATTACAAGCATGGGAGGAAAGTGGCTATTTCTATTTATGTAAGTATACATATAAGTATGGTTTTTTATATAAGTATACATAATTTTTTTACAGAACTTTTTTTCTGACAATAGGACTGAGTTAGGAAAAGAAGCATCATAGTGCATTGAGAGTTTTCTTCACTTATTAATTTTTAATGATGCTGAATTCTTATAAATACATTGTATTCATGTTCCAGCTCAAGCAGAGAGGCAGGCAGTGAACACTAAAATCCAGGGTTCTGCTTCAGATATAGCCAAGAAAGCAATGATTGAAGTAGAGAACAATCTCAACAGGAAGTTCCCTGGGAGGTCCAGCTTACCTTCAACACTCCATACTTCTCATCTTGTACTTCAGCTCCATGATGAATTTATTTATGAAGTAGGTTTTTTTATTTTTTAATATAGATATTTTATTAATTTTTAAGCTTATTGGTATGAGGAATTACTGCGCCCAACTATAATCTGTGTGTAAATGTGAAATACATAAAGCTGTGTTTTTAATTTTTTCTAGTCTCTGTTAATGTATTTAGGATCGAGAATGTTATTAAACAATACAAGGAGATCAAAGTAAGATCTTGCTAGCTCATCTCCTCTCTTCCTTTCTTGTGTTTGAGAAATGAAAAACTAGTAAAAAGTAAGCATTACCAACAAGAGATAGAATAGGAGGTAAATTGCTGCAGCTTGTTTTCACATTCCGCTTCTGTTGTTCATCTAAAGAAGTAAAAATTTGAATTTGTTTATACACCGATTTATTAAATTCATTTGTAATTATTAAGGGCAAAATAAACTTTTCAATTTTCTTAGAAAATCTTTTTCCAATGTTTTTTTCAACTTTGATATTAAATCATTTTCCATTGAGGTTATCTAAATAGGTAGTTTTTTGTTGTTTTTTTCTGTTGGAAATGAAGTCAAAACTCATTCAAAAGCACTTCTTATTTTTTCTTATTTTCTAGATTGGTTCATGTATGCAAATTCATATATGATGTTTTTTTCTTTTTAGGTCGAAGAAAACATTCTTGATCAGTTTATCATAATTCTCCGCAACACAATGGAGACTGCCACATTTCTCTCTGTTCCTCTTCCTGTAGTTGTAAAAACTGGAAAATCTTGGGGCCTCCTCAAACCTATATCTAGATAGCATTTATCGATGACACCATTTTTTGTTTGCTGGCTATATTATTTTTGTAATTTTGAAAATATTTGTTTTTGTTCTAAATTTTTGTATTATATTGTTATTTTATTTAGATATTCTTTAGGAAGAACATATTTAACGATAATGAATGTATCTGAATGATATTCAGATTGTTTTCTTTAGTTCAGATTTGTTTATCAGATATTCAATTGTTTTATATTGCTTCTGAAGCATGATAATGATCGAATCTATAATACACACAGATCAGTGTGCACACTTTTGTGTGTTTGTGTTCTTTTCAGTGATATATTGAAAAAATGACTAAAATGAAGAAATTCTAAATAGTTGATGCATCTCAATCTTCTATAAAAGTTCTATTTTACAATTTTTTCCCATGTTGAAATTATTTGATCATTGTCTAGGTAATTTAGAAAGTTGAATAATTCTTTTCAATAAAAAATTAACCCTGTTTTCAATAATTTTTAAATACCTAACCATGGATTCTGGTAAAGTTATTTTTATTAATAGATGTCCAAATATGTGAGAATTCAGGCCTAACCAAGGCTAGATCTATAGACTGAACCTTGATGTCTCTTAGGTTTATTTAGACTGATATTATTATTTTAAGTTTATTGTATTTGCATGTATATATAATTCTTATGAAGAACTAGAAATTTAGAAGATACTTGAGAATATTTGGTCCAAAATTGCACCTTAAGACTAAACATTTTTAATATATTATTATTTATTTATTTATGAATTAGTGTTTTTTTTTAAGAATAAATAGTTTTGTTTTATCCTTCTTTGTTTTTAGTAGTTGTATTGCAGATATGCTCCTTTCTAATACATTCTCTGTCTCATATTCTTTTTTTCTTTTTTCCTGGATTCAAAATTTCCTCTAAATCTTGCAACCGAGATATTCCGAGATCTCACATTTTTAAACTACTGGACCTCTAATAAGAAATTTCTTATTAGAAGCCAATTAGCTGATGTTTGAGGTAATAGAATTTCAGTTCTAAGAGCTCTTGGTTACATAATCAAAACTATGTAAGTGTTTTAGTCGGATATTTTTTGAAGGACCTCTATTTAAATTTATAATCCAATTGTTTACTATTTTATTTGTATTTAATTACGAATATTAGTTGTTCTCTGTTCAATACAACTCTATTTTAATAACTAGTCAAATCTACTAATTAATAAATCAATTCTTTCTTTTAATTATATTAATGTTATTAAGTTCTAAAGGGTTGTAATTTTTTATGTCCAAAACAATTTTTTTTAAATTTAATTTAAGTATCTTGTTAACTTATTTGTTTGTTTTTAATTGTTTTGAACAATCCTATCAATTTATTTGCTAAATGAAATTAATTTACTGGTTTACAGTTATATTTTTTTATATGTAAATATTTAGTTGATCTAATGTAAGGGATCACTGTCTTGTGATAAATAAATTTTTTTTTTAAATGTTTTCTTATATAGCTATATCCTGAATCTGTATTTATTATTATATTAGTAGTAGTATAAATATTCTTTTTTAGTTCCAACTTTCTGAATTGTGAGAATTGCAATATATGTAAGCCATATTACTTTCTCTGAAATAACACATTTTGAAGTTTTTACTTTACCCAGATTTATCTCTGAATAAAAAAAAAAAAAAAAACAGAATTAAAAAACAAACAAAAAAAAACATGTTTTTTTAATGGTTCCTGAAATTTTAATTTAGATGATAATTGTCATTTTTTGCTTATAAAAAAGTCAGAATTTAAAATAAATTTTAGAAGTCACTACAATTCTAATTTTGTATTCCTAGAATCTGCTACCAGATTGTGACATCACTAGAATCAACTACTAACTAACAATATGAAGTTTCTATATTACAGGAAAGCTTAGGGCCTACTGAATTCAATTTTTGCATTTTATGAGGAAATATGTCATCTATGGTACAATCAATCTGAAGTGTATTTCTTTACCTACTTTAAAATGTGTGTTGTGTGAGCTGTGCACAGCAAATTTTTTATGTGCATATGGCAAACATTACTGTAAAAAATATTGTTAAGGTCAAATTTTCACTATCAATGTATTTTTTATTTGACCTTCAGAACTGAAATAATAGCTTATCAGATCTCCTTTTAGTTATTTAATGTAGTTATCCCATGAACAGACATGTTTATATATATNTACAGTCCAAGGACCTTCCTGTTCTATATATATATTTCCTATAAGTAAATCATACAGCATTTTTCTGATAATTATGAAATGCTTTATCTATTTTTATGACTAAATATTCTGATATGCAAAGGAGGAATAGAAATAATATTTATTGGCATATGATTAATGGTGGTTAAAAGGTGAATGATGTATATTAGTGTGGCTAATGGTGAGTCTTGCAGTAGCTTTAATGTTACAAGTTATAATTTTCCTTTTTTAAAGAACATTTTCACAAAGTAATGGCTTGACACTTTTTTTTTTTTTTTTTTTTTTTTTTTTTTTTTTTTTGCATAATGGGAAATAAACTTGCCCACATTTTGATTCATTGGTTTTAATTCTCCATTATCTGCACCATTTCAGTCGCCTCATGAGACTTAACTTTATAGCGGGATTTTCTTACAGGAAATCTGTTAAAAGCATATTAATCTCAGAATCAAAATTCCAGAGCAGCATACACTAAATAGATTTCTCAATCTAAGAGGAGGAAAAAATCTATTAAGGATATTAAGATATTTAAGAATGTGATTAAGGAGCTTGAACATCCCCTCCTGGTAGACCTCCAGCTGGTAAAGTAAGTTTTGAACTCTTTATTTTCCCTTGCTAAGTTGAAATTAGTTATTAATAGATTTTCTGCTAGGAAATCAATCTATTTATGATGGTAAATCCAAAAAAATTTCTTCGATCGGAAGTTCGGTATTTTTAAACTATATTTCTGCAAACTGTTGGTGAATTGTTAAAGACTGAGACTGGTTGAGGGGAGATTAGTACAATACAAAAATTTATAGTTAATATCTTTCTCATTGTTAGTTAAAGACAAATTTATAGAGCAAAATATGTGTAAAATGTTATTAACTGACACTTATATTCTATAACATTTTACAAAAAATGCATATTGTAAGTAATATTTAAGCATGGAACTTTGAAGGTGTTTCCCTTTTTTTTCTTAGTTTAGATATTTAGTCTCTCTTATAGAAATCATTGAATCATTGGGATGATAATTTAGAAGAAGACCAAATAAATTGGACGGCACTGTCTTAGTTTTTATTACACTGTCTTAGTTATGTGAAAAATAAATGGAATGTAACAATTAAATAAATATTTTTCTAATTTATATGTTCACAGTATTTTTACAAAAACGCATTTTAAATGATTTTTAGAAAGAGAGCTATGAACGTTGGGAGCTTTCCCCACACTTCTTGCCTGAATGTTCTAAAGCCCCCCTAATGATTATTCCAATTATTTTTATTACATTCCCTAGTTTCCAAGCTACTCCTACTTGCCTCAAACAAATTTCCATCTTTAATGATCCATGTTTTAGCAGCCTGTGATAGATTTTTCAAAAAATATTCCATCTTAATATTATTCCGACTGATGAGGAGGGAGGGGGGGCAGATTTCTCTAAATTTCTGTCGAATCTAGCCTCGAATTGATTCCCTCCCAGACTCAAACCAGTACTGGGAAGCCGAGAGGCAGTGACGTAGTGAGTAAGGAGGGCGCTGGGGAGCGCCACCTCCGTTCCTCTCGCCGAGCCCTGAGTCAGTGTCTCTCCAGTGTGTCCGGTGTCTTGTGCCTTTTGTGTGTGTGTGTGTCAGTGTTCCTCTCGGCTGTTCCCACTCCGCATGGCGACCACTTGCCTCCTCTATGATCAGTGAGTACACCCCTAACCTTATCAGCTGTCATTTATCACTTTTGCCTCTCTTTTATTTTCAATAAGAACATATTCTATCCTATTTGTTTTCTCTCTGACGATCAGTTTTAGAAGGACTTAAAGATTGGGATGTGTTTACAAACAATTCCCTAGTGAATTATAAAAGTCATATTAATCTCGAAAAATCCTTATCAGTGAATAATTTTAGAATGAATTATCCAAATTAATTTCAGTTAACTGTTTATTAAATATTACTTTATAACAACACAGTATTTCGAGGACATTATTTGATTACAGTCGATCATATAATTATTTGAAATATTTACTTATTCTATAAAATTTCTGACATTTACTGATGAAATTAGAATTCCTCATTGTCAACGTAATTATTGCAAGTGTAAGGCTATGGCTGAGGTCAATATCTTAGTTATATTTCGAGAATTTTCCTACTTTTTAACCATTATATAAACTTTTTTTTTTGAAATTCCTCAAAATAACTATTGTAGTATTCTATCACTTATTTTATAATGCATATACCGATGTAATTGTGATTACACTATGCTATTTCTATTTATCCTTTGTATCTGATGAAAGATAAACTTTTATTCTAAGATGATTTTAGTTGGGATTCGGTCGACCGAACCCCAACTAAAATCATCTTAGAATAATATCTACGGTCAACAAACTCTCCTTTTGGATAAACTTTTATTGTTTATTCTTAGATGATTTTAGTTGGGGTTCGGTCAAGGTAGACTACCTTGACCGAACCCCAACTAAAATCATTTAAGAATAATATCTACGGTCAACAAACTCTCCTTTTATTGTTTATTAAATTTTTTTTTCTTTTATTTTTATTGTTAACTTTCTTTCAAGGATAATCATACGAATGTCGCAGGATATACTATTTGTCCTACGCGAATGATGTGGCTTTGACAGCAAGAGCCCGAACTCATGAGGAATGAGTTGTTGAGCTGTCGGAGACCTGAACGGTAGGTCCGGCCGTGTGTCGCCCCCGACTCTCCGGTCACCGATCCCCCGAGTCCATCACCCCCCTCCAGTCAGACCTTCCCTTTCGGCGGTACCTGACATTTCATTGCCTATTTTACATCCGGGTTTTTCTCTTAAATTTTCTGCTTTTTATTTTATTTATTTTTTTTTTTTTGGCCATATTCTCTACTATTCTAAGATGATTTTAGTTGGGATTCGGTCGACCGAACCCCAACTAAAATCATCTTAGAATAATATCTACGGTCAACAAACTCTCCTTTCCTTTATTCTCTGCTATTATTCTAACTACTTATTTTTCTGACTATTATGTACATGTAGGTCTTTGAATATTAAGGGCATACGGCCTAATAAATTGCAATGATACGATTAAAATGCCCCTTAATCTATTAATGAAGATACTCATAATTAAATTATCACATTCAGTTTACAATATATATAATTGAAACTGTATATTTATTTATATATTCAGTCTTGTATAGTTTTTTCTTGCTTTTCTTGTTCATATTTTTAATTTATTTCCAAGTTCTTTTCTCATTCTTTTTTGTTACAATTCTTATTTTCTCGTCCTATTGTTCTTTAGTTGTTAGTTATTGTTTGCTTTAATATTATATTTTTTTATTAATTGTATATTGTAATCAACTACTGTAATTATTTACTATACATATACATTGTATAATATTTGTATTATATGGTATGTGCAGATTAAATTTCCTTATTACAGGATTACTGTCATGAGGGAAAAAAAAAAAAACTATTTATGAAATTTTTGCAGTATTGGTATACTATACTATTACAGAAATCTATGTTTAAATTAAGTTCAGCTCAAAAATACTTCTTAAATTAACAATAATTCTAGAAATAGATTACTTCAACTGTTTAGGATATAAACCTACAAAAAGTTTATAAGTCCAAAATATTTGACGACGGGTTTCTTAATGATTCTGTTAAAAAAAAAAAAAAAAAATTAAAATGTTCTTTCACAATGAACCTCTAATAGTCTGACCCACTAGATGGGTTATGTATATTCCGGTTCTGTAGGTATTAGTGAAAATATTCAATTTTATTCGAGCTATTAGTAATATGGAAAGGTTTACATGAAGAAATACATTTTTATTAGAGTTTAATGTCGTTCGTGTATTTAGATAGTTGATTTTAAGTTGAAAATATAAAAGAAATATTACATTTGAAAAGAAATTGAAGAAAAGTGAAGTCATTAATGGATGGGGTATTTCTGTGAACAGCTAACAATATTTTTGTAGTACCAAGGTAAGTGGTAGTATAACTATGAATGCCATGTGATTATGAAAAATGCTGTTTATAATAATTACAAACAAGTAAAACAATAAGAATAACTATAGATGTTTTTTGTTGGGGTTCGGTCAAGGTCGATTCAAAAAATACGTATTTTTTAAAAATTATCTGCCAACGTTTCGGCTTACAATTGTAAGCCATTTTCAGGGCTGTTGAAATACAGTGTCATAAGAATAAAAATAAATTATTTACATTATTATTAGAAAATATATTGACCAACTTATTCTCACTTATGATTTTCATTTCAAACAACTTCATTCTACTAATTACTGTAAAGTAAAATAACTTCAATGGTGTGAAGAAACCCCTTATAAATTAAGATAAGCGAAAAAAAGTTACACACTGCCCGAAGGATCGATAAAAGTTTTGAAAGTAAACTATACTTTTTTTTTTTTTAAATAACCATTAAGGGCCAAAAGTATTAGCTAAATATTTTGTTGTGTTTATTCACAATGGAATTTATTTTTATTTATATATATAATATGGATGTAAATAAAAAATGTATATTTTTTTTAATATTATACCTATGGTTTACCATTGAGGAGCACGGTGGTCGAACGTTAGGTTACTGGACTCAAGGTCCCAGGTTCAGTGCGCACAGTGTACAGTTTGTTTCTTCTTTCTGTACTTGTGTTTGTAATGACTCCAAATATACCAGAACAGTGTGCTGACCACACGTCATCTCTAGTGTGCCGTGGGTCAAGAATTAATACATCCTTAACATGAATTTTCCTCTTGGGCCTATATGGTCTGTTGCGGGACTTTATACCTGTAGGTTTTTCTTTTTATCAACACAATTATTTAAGAAACGTTTTAGATTTGTTTATCTTCTGGAGGTTTCTAGTATTTTATAGTATGATGCATAAGTTACAAAGCTTTTTTTTTCTTTTTTTTTGCGCGCGCGCATCGACTGCTGAGGTCATTGGCATACAAAGCTATTATTGACATTTTTACCTCGAATCGAATATTTAAAAAAAAAAATCAAATTATTACTTATCAAAAATTGGTTATTTCTTCATTGAAGAATTAAAACTTGTGGTCCGTTAAAAATTATATATCCCAACTATAATCTGTGTGTA
>KZ808664.1:44565-65749 GCA_000696205.2 Oncopeltus fasciatus | reverse complement strand
ATATATATATATATATATATATATGTGTGAGTGTGTGTGTGTGTGTGTGTGTGTATACACATATATACTCTACAGCCTGTAGTAAAATAGAGATTAAGTAAAAGTGATAAGGAAAAGCAGAATGGGAGATGATGGCCTCCTGCAGGAGGAAGGAAGTGCAGTGAGAAGGCGCCGTGGTACCTCAACAACATTGACAGTGGAAGGAGTCATTGGCACGAAGGAGAGGTGGGGCACTGTGGGAATCCCAGCTGACTCAGGAGGCGGGGCCAACAGTTCCTGGCCAGTCTTGAGGCACCATTGCCTCGAACCAGTATCTGATATCAATCGTTAGCCGGAATATTGTGCTATATATGATGGAGAAATAAATGGGTAAAAAATAAGCTAGTCTTCTCAGTTTCATGTTCATGACTTACCCATATATATTGTAAAAATCAGTATTATCATATATTCTGGCTAAGGAACAGTGACTTAAAGTATTTTTGAAGAAAAATAAATAATTTCAATCTTAATGGATTTAAGATTTTTAAAAACTGCATGATAGATTTATAGGATCTTATTTTTCATATGTAACTTAAGAAGAAACCGTTGTCTGTGACTGCTACTCTACTATACGGAATGAAGTTTTCTTCACTAAAATGTCAGCGGGAGATCTTCCAAGATTCCGCAATAAAAATAAATAAATAAATAATAATAATAATAATAAATATATATATGTATATACAATCAGGTACAAATTTGTAATAAATAGTACCTTCAGAATTAATAAGAAAACGCAAAACATGGATTTTTTTTTAAAAAATGCTCCCGTGCGGCAACCAGAATAGCAGTTTAAACGCCATTTGGCGATTGGTTGGTCGCCATTAACCTATCTTTTTTTCTGGCAAATATCAGAAGGGGTTTTCAAAAAATTTTCACAAATTTCAGATCTTATAGGTGATTGCTGAGGAGTGATTTCGTGAGGGAACAGTCTATTGCACTTTTTACCTTCCCGATGGAGAGTAGATGGTCGACTAACAGTACCTTTTGACACACCACACTCCCTGGCAAGTTCTCAGGTACTTATGGACGAATTTGACTCAACAGCTTCCTGTAAAACCTCATTAATATCCATAAATAGTCACCCGAAGCCCTTTCTTCTTTTCAACGTCGTACCCTTACCCTTCAGAAATTGCTTAGGTGGCTAATATTTTTTTCTTCCCTGTAATGCTTTAAAATTTCGGATAGTACACAGTTATTTTTCTTCTTTGAAATGTTCAACTAGCTTAAAGAATACTCTAAATGTATTGGTTAGTATTAAATGAGAATAAAACATTTATGGCCCTTTTAAATCTAGAATTTATTGAAACGGTTATTTTTTTATTTATTTTTTTTTATTTACTTTATTTACCAAATGTAAAATTAACTATTAAAATCGAGAAATCGAGTATAAACATATCTCAAAAACAAAAGTTAATTTTTCTTCTTTTATTGATACTATCTAAATTCCATTCGTTTCCTACTTATGTTAAAAAAGTAACATCTTGGTTAATCTTACACTAATCAATTGCTTGGAATATAATAGCAATTGTAGCACCTGAAAGCATATTTTAATATTTATAGTTCAGTGGATTGTTTTTCCTGATTATTTCATAAGCCATATGCTTGCAGTAAGTCCCGAGACATCCCAAGATCTGGCATATCCTGAATCTCTGGTATGCCATACAAGTTACATCTACGGCGCCAGACCAGCTGGTTACGTGGCTATCTTGTCTTCTTTTTCACCGATCTACAATTGCAGGTAGTCTGAGGTAGTATAAGTTAATTTTTAAATCATTCAGTAAAGCCCCCTCCATTCGTTTTTAATTGAATGACTTTCCGTAAAGGTTTCCTATTCGCTATGAACTTATATGAATCTGTCGTCATTGGCTGTCTTTCGCGTCCTAATGGCGAGCGCTTTCAGCAGTGGTCTGCCATCCTCGAGCCGAACATAGTCTTGTCCACTTTCTTGTCTGATTTTAAACTCATTATATGCTGACGGATTCATATTAGTATATTAATTATGTATTCATTGGTGGAAATAACTCTATAGATTTCTTCCCTATTCTCCCCCTCTCGGGACTCTGTAGATACTTATGTAAAGACTTATACTAATCTTTTGATGTCTAGTGAGAGTACTTTTGAATAGTCCGATTATGTTTACGAATAACACTGGCCCTTTAACTCTGGAAATTTTAAAAAAGGAAACTGCATAAAATAATCGAATTCCTCAGTTTTGCAGTTGATAAATATTTATCTGTGATTTTTCCATGTCATATAATCCTCAGCATATATAGAATTTATCATTGATTGTTAAATAAATCTATGTTGACATTGTACATAAATATTACACCCAATAGAGTGATACGACTTTTTTTACTTGCATTTGACATTTCAGGTAAACCTAATACTATTAGGTATTTCTCTAGATATTACTATACTTCTGATTTTGCTCAATAACCAACTTCGCCTTTCATTTTACATTCAAAATCTATGCAAATAAATATAAAATTTCATTTAGAAAATAAGTAAATTCAGTAAAAGTCATATTTACCATCCAGCTAAAACCTTTATTTTAATTTCTGAAAAGCCTAAAATGTTTCTTTTATCGCTAAATAAAATTATGTTAATTTTAATTTCTCTGAACTAAATATTACACAATCTAGATCGAAAACACTCACTTGACGTTACAATTTATCCCCACTCCTATTTGTCTAATTTCGCTCAATAACCAATTTAGTCTTTCGTTTTGCATTTAACAGCCCCTTGCTGAATATCATTTAGAAAAAGTGAAAACTGTTATCTATAGACTCTCGCACACACACTGGTCACTCGAGAAAAAAATTAATCTACATATCGCTTGAGATACAATATTATATATATTATATAATAACCAAAGAAGTAAAGTAGTAATATTAATATGCATATATCTTATTACAGTTGCGTCAGTTCATTGTTATCTCTGTGTAAATTCATCTTATTAGGTTTCCCATAGAGTACGCATATGTCGAGAGAAAAAACTTTCTCCTAAGAATACACAGCAAGATGTATTGCCGCCATGGTTTTGCAATATGAAATGAAATATGCACAATTCTGTTTGTTAAATAAAAGTGGAACTGGGAATTAGGGTAAATCATTGATATAGGCGAAGGATAATTGCTAGTTGATAATAACAATGATAATTGATAACTCTAGTTATTAAAAATGTATTAAAACTAAAATATTTTATTTTTCTCAATGCAATTGATCCAATTTCAACCAAAAATGTATTTTTACATATAATAAGAGTCCATTTAATGATCGAAGTTACATTTTAAAATATTTCCTTCGAAATGCATTTTTAGTAAATATATTACAAAATTGATGTTAAAAACTTAAAAAAAACTTTACATATTTTATTTTCTATTCATTTTTTTTTCTACGAATAAATAATGAATATGTAATTGATTTTTATTGTGTACATTCTCGAAATCCCCCCTCCAACTTTCTCGACTTATTTCAGGTATAAACAAACAATTTTTTTTTTCCCCCCAAACTTTCCCACTCTAAAGCACGTTCAAATCCTCCTCAACGGATTTCATGTTGAAAATTCCGTTATGAAGCTGCATAATCTAAGCAGATTATATAAACACGTAAATAAATAACAGTAATAAGGAAATTTAATTTACTAAATCCCGATTTTTATTATTTTCCCCCCAAACTGTCCTTACTATGCGACATGTAGATAATGATACTGCTTCTTGTATCTAGCATATTAGTCCTTTACCTATTCCTAGATCTTCATAACTGCCGGATAATGTGTACCGTATGCTGAAATTAAAATAGGTGCTATTTTGACGCTCCCTCCATTGCGTTAAAATCTCAGATGAAAAATCGCAGTATTGTCTGGTTTTTTTTTTTATATACGCTATAACTAAGTTTTTCGTGTCCAGAACCACTCTATCATAATGAATTCATAAAAGTGATCACACGCTATAAATAAATGAATAGTAATACATAACAAGTAAGAACATATAAAGTTTATTTAATACTAAACATTAAAGAAAACGTGGTTGCCTCATAAATGTGTATCTTATGGGAAATCCATCCTTCTCACGATCAATACGTCACTCAACAAGTGCCCCACCAATATGGAAAAGAGCTTCTCCATAGGAGGGGGGGGGGCCTTCCATTTTCCTCTGAGAGACTGACACCTCTGTTATTCTTGGGGCTATAGCGTGATACATAATTACTGATAAATACTATCTCTGAGGTATTTTGACATACATATCAGTCACTATTTTCTGNGCACCTGTAAATATTGTAAATAGAATTTTAGGAGTACTGTCATTGGACAGCTTCTCCCATTACACGCTAATTAAAATATTTATGTATTGCTGTTCTTTATTTTTTTATTTTATGTATTTTTTAAAATATTAATTTATGTTGTAAACATTAAACAACACATTATAAGTTGCACAAAATGTGTAGAATGTAAATACTAATAGTTTTATTAAAAGAAAGCTTATTTTTAAGCAAGAAAGAATGATCAAAGAATGATATTTATGCTGTTAATAAGGCTTGGAATAATTAGTTCGATTTTTTTTCACTAACAGTTTGTTAACTATCATACCTTCTATTATCCGTCTTCATAGGTTTCTGCAAACCGTCTTCTGTTGGCGAGCGCTTTCAGACATTATCCAGGCAGTTGAATACAGACAGTGACAGTGAACACATGTATTTGGCCACGAGGATGGATATTGTCCGAAAGCGCTCACCAACAGAAGATGGTTTGCAGAAACCAATGAAGACGAATAATAGAAGTTATGATAGTTCTATATTCATTGGTAGTGATAATAACCCTTAAGATTAATAGTTTGTTAAGGTTAAAATTTATATTTAATACTATCATAGTAATATCGTGGTACTATATTAATGCGAATGAAATCGAAGTTGGGAGAAGAAGGGCACTGCAAAAAGAGCTATAATCGGATGAGCTTATTTAAATTTTATTTTGTCATTCATGTTGCTTTTTAATAATTAACTTCTATTAAATCGCAGCCTATTGTAAAGTAAAGTGGTTGAAAATACAGTTTCCTTTTTATACCCAATGTGATTTGTTAGCTGACACAATTTGAGTCAAAAAAGAATTTTACGACTTCGTGGTATTGCTCATTATAGTAACTTTAATTTGTGAATGAGACGTTCCCAATTATTTTCAATCTGGTGTTGTTTTGGAACTTTAATTTTGAAATACCCTTTTTACCCACGTTATTATTTACACATATATAAAGTATTTTATGGGATTAAATTGAACCGAGGCGGTACGAAGTGTTATCAGACCGGTTGATCCTCCATTTTGGTAGCTGCGAAGAAGTAAGAAGGCCAGTTCACCCCACAGAGTAATGAGAATGACGTTGCGTCATTCACCGCACGGGGCATGTGGTTATCTCGGAGCAAGTTATTATTACTGAAATTAGTGCAGAGGTAGCTCGCGTACATGTTGACATGCTCAGTGGACCTGCTCGTGGAGTAACACCGTAGGCCACCCAGATGTTCGGATAGTACACGCTCTACTTAAGTACCAATAACACTATCTACAAGATATGCAGATTTTACATTCGTACTTGAAGTATGTTTCTCTCGTTTCATCGTATGTAATCCTTAAAAGAATATAGTTGAATGTCTATCATTTACATAGTCGTTTCACCTTTGTTTATGAATATATATAGGTTCATTTGTGTTACTACAATACTTCTTATTTACCTCCTAAATAAATTCTTTTTAAAAATCCTTATAGATTCATTCGTTCTCAATATGACTTTGGCATAGAAATATACATTGATGTATCGCTCTATTAGTTATATTTGAGCTCTATTATTATATAATTATCCAATTATGTCGAACTGTAATTATGGAATGCATAATCCAATAATACCGTTGTTTATAATGGTATTTGTAGGGTGTACCTTCTCCTATATAAAAGAGGAAGAGAGAGAGAGAGAGAGAGTGAGAAGGAGAAGGAGAATTGAGGGGGGGGGGGGAGTAAATACTGCTCTAAGGACCGGTTTGGGTCTACAATAACTTGTAAGCCCGGCCCTGCGGTTTCGAGTACCAACCTGGACTTCTGGTTCTTATCCAGAAATAATAGTTTCCCCGGTGACATGAAGTGTTTAGAATGGAGTGGATACTTGAAGATAGCCCATCCCTCAATGACCATAAATAGGGTGAGAAATTGAGGAGAAAGAAACAGTGGTTGAACAATCACTACTAAGTGAATTTAGAATACCATCTTTTAAGGATGAATCTCAAGAAATTCTTAAACGCCTACCTAGCAGTTTAGTCATCCTTGTAAAATCATTTTCGTTTTCAGTAAGAAAATGTGTAGTAATATTTAAGCAGTATATATATATATATTTAGATATACTACTTATTTAGTAAATGTTTTAAGGGTTTCTTTGTGAATATAACACCAAATGACCTTTTTCTTTTTCCCCAAAAGTTCTTTAAATATATGAGTACAAGATTACCTTCATTGAATGGACAAATCGTGTAAAAAGTATAGATGTTGTAATTTGTTATAAAAATCTGAATTCTGGATTCTAACAACATTTACGTTTTAGTTAGTTGTCTCACAGCTCACAATAGAAAACAAACAGAGCATCTAAAAGACCATTCAAGACAATACCAATCTGGATCAACGGTGCAGAACTAAGGGGTGCCGCTAAGCCTTCCAATATCCAATGAATACAATCCTTTCATTCTAAAATGCTCAGAGTAATTGCTAACGCTCCATATTATGTGTCCAATTCTACCCTTCATCACGACTTTAATATTCCTTTCGTCCAAGACCTTATCTCCACCCGCTTCAAACTCTTCCATAGTAAACTCCAATTACATCCCAATCCATATGCCAAATCTCTGTCGTTAGACTCCAGTCCTTAAAACCCCCCGCGGCGACCTAAACAAAGACGACCTCGAGACCTCTTGTGCCTTGTCGTCTACATTTAAAGAAAGTGGGGTCAATAGGCCCCTTCGTCCTGCGCAGTGATGTTCACTCATTTATTTGATTGTTATTTTTAATTTTTTTTTAGTAATTTATCTGTGTCATTAAATTACAAGATATTAATAACAGAATGTAATAAATAAGGATTTATTAGTTTTTTAAAAAAAAAGGTTAGTTGTAGATAAAATTCCTTTGCATAAATTACTTTCTGTCTGAAACTAGAACGTTATTAATCACTTACTATTACCTAAAGAATAACATATAAGGAAAGATACAAAAATTGTGAAGTTTGCTTACTTTACTTCTAGTTTATGTGACGGATGTCAGTTTTAAAGCGAAAAAATACTTTCCAGTTCATTGAAGTCTTTCTCTCGAAGCAGTGGGAATGGAGTTGTGTATTTTCCTGGGACCTTCCTTCTTCCTATGTGAAATAGAATAGGCTGAGATGTCCCATGCATTGGGAAAAAAAATTACTAATTGAACGGCTGTTAACGTTGTCTTTTTGAAAGGGATGCAGTTGAACTGGATTTCTACCTAAGCGACAATTCACAGATAAAATTGGGGGGGGGGGCGCCCTGGTGGCTCATGGGAACCTGAAGCTGCGGGTTCAAATACCGCCCTGGGCAAGCTTTTATCTATAAACAAAAGCTTGTCCTGAGCCATGGATGTTTAGAATTTGGTGGAAACCTATAGATAGCCTCTTCCTCCTTGTCCCCACTGAAAGGGAATGTAATAATATACAAATTTAAAAAAAAATAACATAAAATTAAGCTCTGCCAATTTTTTTTAAATTTTTTGATGTTTGAGCTTCGTATGTAAAGTGGAAAACATTCAGTGTTTTCGTATGTTAAAAAAATATATATATATATTNTATATATATATTTTTTTTTTTGTAAAAGGCCGCATTCCTTATTTTTATTTCGTGTAGGGAAGCTTTTTTTACAAGTTTTATCAGTATTCTTCGAAAAACTATTAATAAATATCTCAAAAAAGATATTGGTAAAAGCAAAATTGATGGTCGCTTTAAAAATTCAATTTACTCTTTTTATAAACCCAAATAATTATCCACCAGAGCTAAACTAAACCTGGTTTCCTGGGACTGATAGCCAGGATGTCAGATCAATACATTTATAAAATAATAATTTATATAATATTTTAACTGTGAAAATAACCAGAACATTAAAAAAAATATACGATCTAAATGGTTGTATCAAATATACGACCATCCCCCTCCCCAAATTTATGAATGTACAATCGCTCTTTATAACATCTATCTATGTGTGAAATTAATGATTAATGGCTAAGACGATAATTTCTACCGGGTAATTATAATGTCAACTAAATGAGCCATGTATGATGGAGTAGTATATATGTTCCTGTGTTAGTCACAGTTCCGTGAGGTTGAGTTAGATATCACTGGTGATTCCAAGACTCGAGTCTAGCTTGCCAGCTAAATCCCAATAAAAGAACCCAGAACACTGTGAAGTCACATGGCTGTTACTTGTAGAGCGTTATTGATCGGTGGTTACCGCATTTTGGGATAAATCCCCACAAATTAAAGTCACCAGAAGATTAAATAACATTTATATTGGGGCGCTAGATTTCCCGCTTAGGTAGACTCCCATGACGAAAGTTCGGCTTTGAGTTCCGTGAGAATAAAAACAACTTTTAAGGTAACACCCCAGATAACTTTACGGATATGACGCTTCTTAACTAATTATTTTATAAAGGTTTCTTCCATGGAGACAACCGAGTTTTGAAAGCAAGACCATAAAAGCTCTCAGCTTAGATGAGTTCCGTCTGCCAATGGTACACTACCCAACAATGTGTGTATGTCATAAAAAAAAAAATCACAATCCTCGAAGGTTACTAGAGGTTGGAGGGCATACATATATGGGACACTACTCTTTCTGCCAAACTGAAGGAAAATAATTAAAAATAATAAAATAAATATAGTACTCTTGATTTATATAATTCTCTTATAGCTGTGCTATTTCGAGGATAAGAAAATCCATCTTCAGAGAAATCATCTTTTGCTAAAATACTTCCATGTCAGCTTGTGCTGTTTATTTTATGAAATTGAGTCTGCTCTTCGCGATCTCTCAATGTGAACAAAACTCTGGAGAATGTGATCCTCAAGAATCTTAATGTAAATTCTGCCTGGTAGGAGCTGCATATGTACAAAAGCTAATATAACTAATTCCATCTCCATCTATAAAGTCGGACAATGTTAGAGTCAGTAATTAATTTAACTTGCAAAAAGATGAAGATAATGATAAATATTTAAAACTTAAAAAGTTTACTAAAGCTGGCAACGGGTTTTTGGCCGAATGGAAGAAGCAGAAGAATGTCCGATTATTATAATGTGTTATATTCTAGTATTTGTTGATATTTGAAACTAATAAAGTAAACTTGAAGCATAAAAATTTGGTTTATTCAGTTTTGTATTTTTTCTCCAATCCATGTGAGTATTGGGTTCAAATTTGGTCTAATAGTATGTATAATTTATTTTCCTGGCAAGCAAGTGTGTACCATTCTTATGGTACAGGCTTTGTAGTTCACAGAAAATTTGCATTTAATGAATTCAAGATACCATTGTAAATGGCTCGATCGAGGGACGTCTGATAACAGCTGAAAACAAGGGTCGAATAAAACAAGCTAGAGTGATCGAACTTAAAAAAGTGATTGGATGAACATGACATTTGTCGGAATCTCGCAAGTTAGATTGTAGTTTTGGTGTTAAAGGAATTTTAAAAAAAAAACCTGTAGCGGATATATAGCTAGCTATACATGTAAATATTTCACATCTGTAACTTGTATTTTATTAAATTAAATATTAAATATTTCACATTCTAATTACTTGTAGTACTGGTTGTAGAACGATTTGCTCTCCACTCCAACCTTGGAACTGTGAAAGTACTTACAAGGGCAATGGGTGCGGAAGTATGCTTCTTATCACCAGTGCTTCTTATCACTTTTTAACCTAGCCTGTGCTTCCTGTATGTTTTATGTTTAAGACCGCGAGTAACTGTCAAAAATTTAATTATTTTTTGACGGATGCTGACGTCTGATGAGATCTTTGTTAGAATCACTTCCTGGTCGTCGGGCTGCCCGCAATTGAAAGTCAGTCTTCAACTTAGGATTCTTATCGATTAAAATTATATTACGTAACTATCCAATCCTATTTTCTATCCTATTCTTCTAGAATGTTCTATTCCAGTTATCTTAAATCTTTTTTAGTTTTACTAGATAATTCTGGGATAAACTCGGCTTTTTGACGGTTTACTATAATATCTGTAGGAAATTAAAGGTATGATACTCGCCCTAAATAGGTCTACATCAATGGACTTTGACAAGGATGACGCCAGACCAACATTTTTGCGGTGCATACATATTTTTATTTGTGAATTGCAAAAGATAAATAAATAAATTGAAGAAATCGCAAAAACCCGATTGCCATGCTTTATCTCACTTGGATGGTTGTGGACAGATGCGCCTAACTCTAGTTAGCAGAATCTTGTTGACATCCCGAAGAACGAGGCATACAGGAAGTCGGGACGAGATATAAATCATTTTGGGATTGTGGGTAGGGGAAAGGTTATTCGCAGATCGGCGAGGCAGTGTCCAGGTCGTGCAGCACGCCCTCTACATCCAGCGTAATCGCTCGAGAGGGAGGCTCTTGAAGGGTAGTCATCTTGTAGGTTTAGGTAATTCCGCCTATTACTCTTTTACCCCCAACCCCTCCAGTCTCCAGGCATTGTTAAAGCTGGGATTAATGCGATTTTACTCCTAGCTCAGCACTAATGTGAGGAAAGTCAGGTCTGAAACACGCGTTACAGCCATTGTCCAATTTTCGGAAACGCTACTTTGGGGCGCCAGGAGACACACCAACATTTTTGAAGTGTGGAGAGATGTCTTATGTGGATTGCAAAAAACAAAAATAAATAAATAAAGTGAAGGTTCGCAATAACCCGATCGTCATGCTTCCTCTCTCTTATACTCCGTTCGGGTCTCGCAATCCTGAAGCTGCAGGTTGAAATCCCATCCAGGACAAGCTTTTATCTGTAAATAAAAATTAAATACCTCCATGATTATTATACAATAAATCCAAGGGAATAGAATCTCCATGACTATTATACAATACATCCAAGAGAATTGAATAAAAAAATCTTACTTCCGCAGATGGGACTCGAACCCTGATCTCCTGCTTACCGGGCTGTCATGCTACAGATTACACCACCAAGGCTAGCCGGATTACTCATTATATTTCCCGCACTCTACTGGGAGTCTAAACCCCCGAGGAAGATAAATATAACGTCTTGTGCTCGAAAGAGCTAACATTGTCAGCTATTTATTAAACTCTAGTTTTTTTTTTTTGCTTTTATTTCTTTCCTTAAATATTGTATTTTTTGTGGTATTTAATTTAGACTAGCCTTGATTGTGTAATCGGTAGCATGCCAGCCCGGTAAGCAGTAGATCTGGGTTCGAGTCCCAGCTCAGATAGTACAGGATATTTTAATTCTATTCCCTTGCATTTATTGTATAAAATTAACCTGGGATTAAATACCACAACAAATACAATATTTAAAGAAAAAATATTATACAATTATCCTCTTTCAATTATCCAAAAGTTATTTATTTTCTTTAATTTTCTAAAATTTTAATAATGCCTTTTTCGTTATGTTTAATTATAGAAATTGAGGAAAATTACTTTCTGCCCTTCTTATTCCCTAAAAAGTGTATATGAAGTAATATATATTGTATAGTAATGTCTATAAAGTAATATATAGTAACAGGAAATAATAACGGGAATAGTCCTCTACAACGGCTGATCCTGTTTCACTAAGATTTTGGATTCAGGAGGTATCCTTTCCTACAATATATTTTCAAAAAAACATGATACATAAGTTTATTAAGTCAGGACTTATTATTGAGCTCATTGCACATTCTTCCTTGAAGGCCAGGCTAGAGGTAATTTTAGTTCCCATACCCTTTGATTCTTCTGTACAAGGTAAAGTTCCTCATTTACTCTTCTTTACATCGGTCTTTTTTTCAGACATGGGAATTCTTTAGCTTAGGCAGCCTCTGCGTGATTGGGTTTTCTGTATTTTATTTAATCCATAGTTTACCTTATTTATATAAGTTATAAAAATTCAAAACCGAAAGTTACTCAGTAAATTTGAAATGATAAACAAATTACATTTGTAACAAATTTGAATGTTGGGCCTCTTTCTTCCTTGGTGCTATGATCCTATGCTGTTCCACGATATCCTCAACAAGTCATCGCCACTCGGTCCAGGGCAGTCCTGGACCAAACTGTCTGAGATCCGCTTCGACGTCATCCACCCAGCGGCATAATGGTCTGCCTTGCACAGTGCGCTCATTGTTGTTCATGGTATACACATGGTCTGCTGGCATCCTCTCCCGTCCCTGGCATCTATGAGGGAGATTTCCTTCCTCGTACAACCCCATTGGTTCCCGTTTGGGACGCTTACTCCAGACACCCTTTCACAAAGGGGATCACAAGTCTTCAGAAGAATCATTCTATCCCACGCCCCGCTTCATGTCCTATAGTCTCGCTTCCGTATGTGACCACCGGGCTTATGGTCGTCTTATAAATTCTTCTCGTGATTTTCCCTTCGAAGAGGCTTCAGTACATAGAAGTATTGGTTTCCTGCAGCTATAGCCTAGCTCTTGTCCTATAAATAGCCCGATGCAGTAAAATTATAATTACTTATTATTTCAGTTATTAGTTTAATAGTTAGAAAAACTACTGAATTAATTTACACCAAACAATTGAAAAATTTAATTTGACAAATAATGTTTAATAACATTTGAATGTTGTGCCACTTATTTTACCAGAACATAAACAAACGACTCTAAGGCTGTTAAATTAAAGGTTAATTGTAGCCGTTCTATCTCCATAATTCTTACCTGAATTAGATCATATTCTAAATTTCATTACTTCAATAATTTCATAATAATAATTTTAATTTATTTAGTCATTTTTATTACCTAACCATATTATCAAAAATTCATTTCAAAATAGCATTATTAAATATGTAAGAAAATAAAGAACAATTTTGAAATATATAATTTTTTTTTTTTTTTGCTGTGTTAGCCTCCCTTGCAACCACTTAGGGTCATTGGAGAGAGGAGCTATCTACAGGTTGCCACCCCATTTTAAACACCCATGGCTCAGGATAAGCTTCTATTTTATAAATAAAAGATTGACCTGGGCGGGATTTGAACCCGCAGCTTCAGGATTGCAAGACCTGTACTAATATATTTTTTTTTCATATAACAGAATACAGTGTGTGTGCGCTTGCTTGCGTGTATGTGTATATGATATTCAAAATATCCATGCATTTTTCACACATTCTAACTGACATAATCATGTTTTGCGTAATTTTCTGCACCGGCTTTCACACGTGAATATGATGACGTCACCGACCGTTCATTCTTTCCGCGTACCAGAAGAGAACGTTCGTATTTTATCATACCATTTATTGACAATGGAATCTTTGAATTTCAGATGTAAATAGCCCTCTAGAATATAGATGACAAGCTTCATTGAAATGTTTAGTGCCCTTTTCGCTCTATGATCTATATGGTAAAATAAGTCTTTCTCTTCTTGCTTGGCTGCACCATTGCAGTTTCTTGCTGAGGCTGTTGAGGGACGTTATCTAGGATCGAACCACTTCCGGACCAATTTCCTACAATCCTTCTTCCGCCAAAGAAAAGGATCTCAAATCATATAGACACCGCGAACTCTTTTTCACTCTAGTTATATCTTCTCTGCCTGTGTTATAAGATAGAGTAAAAAAAAAAAACAAAAAAAAAACAAACACTTAAACTACGCGTACGTTTAATTTTAATCTCTAATGGGATGAGATAATCTACTATGACTTCTTTGAGAGTCATACAAAGGGGGAAAAAAGAATAGAAATCTGAAAGATTTTGATGTAGTTTCTACATACATTTGAGATGTATTTCCACAAATAGTTCTTAATGGGTTAGACTTATGATCTTAATCTGAGCATAGCATTTAACACAATCACACAATGTAATCACATAGTGCCATGAATAGTAGACTCTGCACTTCTAATTAACCCCAGGTTTGCATGCGGCGTGCAAAATTACCCGCTTCAGAAAATCTAAGTAGATATACTTAACTAGTTAGATGAGGATAATTCCTCGTTTGTCTGAAATAAAAATATTATATTGTATCAACATCCTTGACTTTTTTCTTGTCCAGGCTGCTGAGAAATTCGCTTTTACTATTTTTTTTTTATTCGTTCTTTACTTAAAACAATTAAATTTATAACTTAACCTTACTGGAGAAGAGGACAGAAACAGAAAAAATCGTTTTGTTTTTTGTTTTTGTTTTTTTTTCATTGTTATTGATAAGTTAAGATTTACCTTTCACATTCAAAATTTACTTAAAAAAAAAAAAAATAACATGCATTTTAATAAATTAAAGAAGAGTGTGTGATACTTCTGAAAAAGGCTTAAATAGAAATATCGATTTTATTGCTCACTTATTGATTAGTCAAGGTTTATAATTGCAAATAAAATTTTTACAATAATAGTATTTTCAATATAAATTTCAATAAATGAAGAAATGGATTTATTTGAAAGGAACATATTTTTGTGATCAGCTGTAGCAATTTAAAAAATTGCATATATATAAAACAATACTAAACTATTATGTTTTTTATATAAGCATGTTCTTAGCAAGACTACTAGTAAAAAACACCTAAACAAATGCTTCATCACCTACTTTCAAGAATAAGAATAATTTATTTATTATTAATAAAAGTTATTTGTAATTGAATTATATTTCATTCGTGTTTCTTGCCCTTAGGCACTATAGATGATTCGAAAACGACCTATGGTATAGAATTTTGGCAGTGTATTAAAGCAAGGGCTATGGTGATTATGAAATCTATAAATCTTAGTTAAGAGATCTGGACTTTAGCAAGAGGAGCAAAAAAAAAAACAAAAAAAAAACTGGATTTTTTGTGGATTGTGATGGCAGATAAATAAGAGGATTCATTTGCTACTTTATGTAGAATTGATTTAATAAATTTGGAGAATTTATTGAGAGAAAGTATGGAAGTCTTGAGCGATGCGAGAGGCTAGCGCAGTGTTGACAGAGACAGGAGGTTATAGATTGAACTAGGCACATCTTTGAGTTTGAAGAGAAATTTTTGGAGGCAAAATCATTACAAGAACTGAAAATGTCGAGGAAAACACCAATGTTGTACTGTATCTTCTCAGAGGTGAAGGAGATGCCATCAGCTACACGTGGTAGAACAGTTGTTTGCAGCAAACATGTCAGCCGTGTGAGAAGCCTAAAGCGAATTGGGAAGAAAGTTTGAGGGAAAATACGGATATGCAGGGGATTTTGGAATATTTTTCTACCTGCGCTAGGAATAAGACTATATTAATCAGAAAGGGGGAGTGAAGTTGGTTTAACATTTTTGAGAATCATTTCGATTAACGAAAATTTATACTCTATACCTGCTAATTTACACATTATACCTAACAATAAATAATGTATTTGTTGTGGTATTTAATCCCACATTAATTTTATGCAATATATCCAAGGGAATAGAATTTAAAAAAATCTGTCTCAGCCAGGACTCGAACCTGGATCTCCTGCTTGCCGGGCTGGTAACATTCTATTTACACCACCGAGACAGGCAAGCAGGAGATCCAGGTTCGAGTCCTGGCTGAGACAGTAAGATTTTTTTATATTCTATTCCCTTGCATTTATTGTGTTATACCTAACAGTTCATACCTGTACCTAACAAAGGCAGTCAGGAGAATCGTGTTTTAGATGTGAGGAAAAAAAAGGGGCATTCATGGTCACGATTTCCAGAATCTATGAGGTCTTGCTTTGGGGCCTTATCCATTCTCTGCTGTCTTATTGTGTTGAGATATCTTTATGACCGTGCGAGATACATTTTAAATATGTAAATATTCAAGGTTTTCTTTGTTGTCTTTCTGAATTTCTTCCAATTGTGGAAAAACCTGAAGAAGGTAGCTTGCAATAGCCTTGGCTCAATTAGATTACTTGATATAGCACTAATTATAGAATAATCGCCGGTTGAGTTACAAAAAGAAAACCCATCAAATAAATTTAATGTATGGAATCAAAGAAAACATGTTATCGAGTCCTCAATATTATAAAACTTCAAACCTCATTGTCTTGAACCTTGATTTGCATTTAACTTATGTTTTAAAACTCTTTTATGGAAGCGTTATATTTAATTTTAGTTTTTTTAGATAAACATATACCACTAATATTAGATAATAATAAAATCTTGGAGAAAAAATGGGATAGTAGAAGGGCAGAAATAGTTTGGTTTTTATTTATTTCTGTCTTCCATATATTTTTCGTAAAGAAAGTTTTATTTGAAAAGCCTCAATGTGAGTCAATTATAGAATAAAAAGAGTGGAAAATCAAGCAAATATATGAAAAAAAAATTAGAATTATCCACACTCTTTTCTTTTCTTCTATTGACAGATGCCAAAAGTAACTGTGCAGAAGGCTTTTTTTTGGGAGGGAAAAAATTATAGCTTTGGCATCTTGACAATATAAGAAAAAAATCGTGTCCTTTTATGCCAAAGTTTATCTTCGAAAGTTTAAAGACAACAATGTTTTTCTTCCGTATTTTGGGCCTGTAGAAAGCGGAATAATGAGTTAGCTTTGAGGCGTCACTCAAGGTGCACGCTTTAGATAACGTGTGCGGTGGTGACCTCCTTTTCTTTCGGAGGAGTCTTTAATTATGTGACCTGTCCTATCCGAGACACATTTCTTCCGGGGGGGGGGGGCGCATATGTATCTATTGGTTCAAATTTCGTACAGCTAAACTTCCCCCCCCATTAATGTGAATTAATATTTTCCTGTTTTTTTGTTTTTTTTTGTCTTGTGTCTTACTCCAGGTAGATTTAAAGTTAGTTCATGAAAGAGTGCTTATTGACAAGACATTCACTAATTGTCTTCAAATATACTCGTCTTTTACAATGATTTGCTGAAAATGCGATCCATTAAAGCTGTTTTCTATTCATTTGTCTTATTGTATTCATAAGTGAAATGGATAAAACTACTTACTGGGATAGAGGGATATTATCACTAGGTAACAACAAAAAGCCTCTTCACTTTCAAAAATGTCTCATTTATCTACAAGGTTTTTCAAAGTCAAAAGCATCATTAGAACTGTGTCACGCTTAGACCCTTGTCTTGCATTATTCTTGAGAGAATTCTTAGTTTCTTCTTTTCTTTTTTTCTTTTTTTTTTTTTGTACTCGTGAGAAGCCAGAGCTCAAGATCCGTATGGTGATACCTTTACATTTATCGATACCTCGTAGCCTAAAAAGACCGTATAGCTGTTACTTATTTAGCTGATATTTTTCTAAAGTCCGAGACGCCAGGCTTGCTCAGTCTGCTATCCTGACGCTGCAGGTTCGAATCCCGTCCAAGACAGTCTTTTATTTATTAATAAAAGATTGTCCTGAGCCATGGTCGTTTAGAGTGTCAACCTGTAGATAGCCCCTCCCTCCATGACCCTAAATGGTTGAAAGGGTGAATAACGCTATAATTATATTTTTAAAACATTTAGTTCCCTTTATCTACTATATAAAGTGTTTTTATAAATCCTTTGATGAGTTCGGTAATTTAGAACATAAACCATTCTGGGTGGAGCTCCAAATTGACAATTAATTAATATTTTCGTTGTTATTAACGTTAGGCAAAATATTTATTTGAGTAATTTCTATGAAGTGAAATTTTGTCCTATAACATTTTTTTTTTTTTTTCAAATAACTGCTATGTTTTGTTTTATTAGACCCGCTCCGGTATTGACGAGCAATCCTTATTCATTTGTTATTTCTGATATAATATTTTGAAGAATAAATTCTAGAAAAATAGCTACCCTGAAGATGATATCTTTTGCCAAAGATTCTTGTACCTTATGTAGTATGTATGTTGAAAATAGACCTTGGTTGAATATACCAAGAGGAACCCTTATGTTTATACGAGGGTAGGAGTACGACTATGACTCCTAGGAGTCCATTAAATCCAGATCAACCTTTCATTCAGATTAACGTCGGTTAAGATTTTTACCACAAAGTAAATGCAAAAGTGAGTTTTGCAGAGCTGAAATATTATCAATTTTACGGAGTTGTCCCATTGTTGTATGCAATATAAGTATTTCCCACAGTCGAATGTCCTACTTGAACTGACACAGAATGAAAGAGGCACGAACTGAATTAAATTTCCCAAACCGATTGCTTTCAGCTCGTATATCCGATGGGTTTCTTACATGATTGTGGGTTAGAAGATGGATCCTAGAATATGTGTGAACTGACCTTTTTGAATAGGAGTTTATCGGAACCGCTATACGAAATGTTTAATTAACCTTTTCCTAAACCATCGCAGTTGTAGTACTAATCATAAATTTCTAATCAATAAATGCAAGGGAATAGAATAAAAAATCTAACTGTCCCAGCCAGGACACGAACCTGGAACTCCTGCTATCCGTGCCGGTGTACTTGTCAGTTATACTACCGAGACAAGTCTGATAAGTGATTAAATTCCACGCACTAGTGTCGAGAGTCCAACCTCCGAGATAGACGAATACATCGTCTTATGCTCGGAGGAGCTGACATTGTCAAGCTATTTACTAGACTCTCGTTATTTGCTTTTATTTCTTTTTATAAGTATTGTTTTCGTTGTGGTATTTAATCCCACGTAAATTTTAAACAATAAATATATTGTTTAAAATTTACGTGGGATTAAATACAATAAGGAAAACAATATTTATAGAAATAAATTTCTAATCATTCACATTTTAGTAAATCATCAAATAATAATTTAAATATTAATGGAAAATTTGTGTATGTTATCTCAGGATTTGAGCTAGTTTTATCAAAATTTCCTAGTAGTTCGTCTTTTCTCTAGTAGTATGTATTTTTTATTTCTGCAATTAGTTGATAATGATTTTTTTTTTTAGTTAAATTTATAAGGCGGTGCAATATATAGGTAAGATCATTTTTAATTAAATGTTAAAAATGATAATAATAATTATTTATCTGTAGTTTGCTGACTGTAAGAACCTTGCCGAAGACCACTGAGCTTGTCATGTGATGTCAACCAAGTCATTGTGTATTTAAGGAATGCAAGAGACGAAGACAACCTAAGTAAGGCTTACTTCGAGCTGAAGAGTCGAGGGACAATTACGAACCTCTGTTTTCCACTCTTCTTAAATCCTTCTGGGAATACCCTATTTCTCACTTGTGTCCTTCCGACTCTTCTTGAGAAGAATTGTCCTTCTCGAAAAATATCAACTAAACTTCCAGTCCTAGGTCAGTCCTACCTGTCTATCTACGTAGTCTAGCTGTCTTATTCGTGATGTGCAAGTGATAATTGACAATTAGAAGTAATAATCGAAAATTTCAGCTATAAGTGTTCCTATTGATTATTTTTATTTTAGTTTTTAAGTATTAATAGAAAAAGGGCTATTATTTCATTAGATTTCAAAAAAGTAAAAATTTCTAATTTAAGGGGATCATCTAACTCTCAAAATTACATTATTAAATATATTAGTTTTGGTCTATTTATAACCTCTCACTCCTTAACGGTATCAGCCGCTAGTGAACTCATCCAACGGTTTACAAAAGAAAGCTTAAACACCGAATTTGGTTTCATTATTATTAAAAATTTAGAACGCTGAAGCGCTTACAGACAAATATATATCTAGGTACATACATTTTTTAACGGACCATATTTCCTGCTTTTCCAAAGTAGGATTAGTGAAGATCTGTCAAAATTTGACAAAATTCGCGTTATGGAAACAACGTTAATAGCCTGATTGGGGGATGGTTGGCCGTCGACTGGAGAAATTAGTGAGGGTTTCTGCCAGGACCAGAAAAATAAAATACTTCAAAATTGTTAGGTAATTATTTTATTATTGCCGACGTTTCGACTTAACTTGTGAGTCATCATCAGAACGATAGTGATGTCTGGAGAGATCCCTGGGTTTGTGCAGAGCTAAACTTGAATTTAATAGTTTAGCTCTGCACTTTAAGATGTGATCATAAACCTCCCTCGGAGGATCTCTCCAGGCATAACCATCTCCCTGATGATGACTTACAAGTTAAGACTAAACGTCGCCAATAATAAAATAATTACCCAACAATTTTGGAGTATTTTATTTTTCTGATCCTGGTCAAAACCCTGAACAATTTCTAATTCAACATGCATTGTAGGGTCTTTCTTGGGTTACTAGCTTATTTTATATTCCCATGGAAGTGGTTAGTAAGACTTATTACTTGAAAATATATTTTACACTGTCTGTCCGACCCCCTTCTACCAGATTTAAAAATATTATTTTCAAAAAAGTAATTCTTAAACCCCCACTTTGTTATTGCATATCGCGGAAGGTATTTTGACCTGTGCCAAGGGCGCTGTCAAGCTGTGATTTGTTGCACCATATGTTTTTACGTGAGGGGAGAGGCTTAAATTATGTACTTGCTTAAGTGCTAATATTGGTACTTTATCCAGTGCCACCTACGATTCGATTCCAGCATTCGCTAACGTATATCACTTTCGCCCACACTGTTCCAGATATAACAGGCCTCTAGACACACAAATCATTTGCGCCATTGCTGCTAATGGCTAGTACAATATATGGAATTAGTTCAACTGAGACAAAAATGAAAAATATTTGATTGTCTGTGTAGGAATACCCCTAGATTTTCTACGAGAGCATTCTAGAATGCATTCAGCTTATTAAAAGCTGATTTCTGATAACACTACAGATTCTCCCCCCCCCCCCGACCCTTTTGAGGATGTTTATCGGAGCATCACTCATTGTCACTGTTCGACCATTCACTGACGATGATTTGCACGTAAGATCTGTCGACTAGGAGTCACTGAGGGCCTTGCTTGATTTGGGAAAACATGCTAGCAGCTATCACAAAAGCTTTTGAAAAGTCCGTCTTGCAAGAGCTCCTTAATCTTTTTTTTTTTCCTATAATACTTTAGTCAGAAATTACATCCTGCACAGCTTGCATCCTGCAACGTGCTCTCAAAATATATAATAAATATGTACAAATAAAATAATAATGTACAATATAAATTAATATTAAAAAAAATACATACACAACTTTTTTT